>CAJINU010000087.1:546386-563749 GCA_905178165.1 Amoebophrya sp. A25
GCGCGAGACCTACACCGTTAGCCAGTCCATCAGGAAACTCAAGTGGACTGACCCGGCGGCAAACCAGTCGGCTAAACTCTGCAAGGACTTGCTCCACAAATGTGGAAAGCAGATGGCCTACTTCCTCCGCCACAGCCCAGAGCTGGCGCATCGACAAGTGGTCGAGGGCTGGGAGCGCGAGTGGATTGACTTGGGTGACCTTCCGGAAACCCTCTACCATGGCAGACGTGGCGTTTGGTACCCGCTCGAATACATAGAGGCGGCTGCAGAAGTCCCCAACAGACATGGTGGACTCCGCTTTGAAATTGCCTACCACGAACCGGCTCACTACATCCGCGCCACATCGGGGCAATCCCTGATCAAATGCACCGGAAGCAAGCGCCTCACTACCAAAGCCGAAGCACAAGAATACGCCGACTTCCACGGGTGCCAACACTTTCAGCCTTATTTTGCTGAATTCGCCGAGCTGTTATCTAGTCTTCTCCTGCCTTGAGCTACAATGTCTCAACCTACCTACCTTGCCATCATTCAACAACCAGTAGCAAACTCTATCCACCGCCAGCCACCTTACCCAACATACGGACACATCTGGCACCAGACCTCCGCAGACGCCTTGGCAAACATTGGCCGAGTCGGCTATTTGTTGCCGATGAGCCGCCAGCGTGTCCATTGGGGGGACCATCCAAATCATACCAAATCGAAGGGTGGCGACCGTGTATGGATTTCGGTCCACACTCATGACATCATCGAAGAAGGAGTCGCTCTGTATGTGACTAAGGCGAAACGTCAGTTAGTCACAGACCCAATGCCGCTCTATCTGTGTAGCGTCTACACCTTGGAACAACTCCCACAGAACTCACGAGTAATCAGATTATAACCTGATTGAGAGGAGGCGAGACGCCACTTACCGGGCCAGCTTTTAGGCTATGTGCACCAGTGTGAGTATTTGAGAAACATGCTTTACCCCGGCTGCCTTATCTCCACATCTGACTGTAGTGTTCACCAGCTGCTGCGTACCAGGATAAGTTATGACGAGAGAAGCTCATCCGCCGAGAGAAAGTCAGGCACTCTACATGCAACGAAGTACACCCCTCCCTAGATAATACCATGAAAATCAATATAAAAAACCAAGAAAAAGTAGTACTTGCGCATTGGAATAAAGCGCGAAATATTCGAGGGAAAAATATAAATGACATCACGTCTCTTCGCGCCGTTACGTGGCGCCTGGCTCGCGCCGGCTATGGCCTCTTCCAAGGCCTCCGGCTCCCAGCTGCGAAAGCAAGCCTCGCAGCCCACACCACTGGGAGACCCGACGTGGAAGACACCACCGTCGGAGACCACACCACTCTCGCTACCCACACCATCACCGTCACTCAGACTAGATAAGGCCACTATCCCAAAACGGGAATACCGCCACACCCTCACGCGCTACTGCAGCAGCGAGAGCATCGCGCTGCAGTTGCAAGCGCATGCCGAGGGCACCCTCATCAACCGCAAGTACAGCTTTCACGTCTTCCGGGACTACTGGGCGAACCAGCTCCCGCAAGTCCACCCTCCATACTCAATCGAGCGCCTACGTATCTTCTGCCTCTGGATCTCGGCCACCAATGATAACTCCGAGCTGGCAAGCACCTACTTTGCCGCGGTTGTATCTCACAACCTCCTCACGCCAGAGCTGGACCCACGCACCAACCAACCGCGCAACTGGCTCCAGCCGCACCCTTGCGCCATTAAGGCACTCAACATCGCCAAGGATGACATCCGGCGGACGTGTGCGGCACAAGAGCCCCTCAAGGCACCACCTATCCACGTGGATGCGTGCAGACGCCTCCAGCCTGCAGATCGCGCACTTGTGCGTCTGTGGATCCTCCTGGGCATCCGGTGGAGCAGCTTTGCCGAGCTCCGCCCGCACCACCTCACCTACCACGCCGACCGCATCCTCGTAACAGTTATTCGAGATAAGATCGCGAATAAGGAGGGACGCGTGGTTACCATCCGCTGCAACTGTACCTCACCACAACGCAAGGACCTCTGCCCCATCTGCGACAAAACCACACCACAACCATCCCTACCAGCAGATGAAAAATCAATGATGGATATCATGAAACAACTGGGGGCAAAGTTCCACTCGCCTCGCCGAACTAGTGCCCTCATGGCCGCAAAAACGCTGGCCTCCGGCAAACACTTCGGCTTTGAGGCCTACATGAAGGCAAGAGGCTGGAGCACCCTCGCGACCGTCCTATGCTACATGAAGGACCACGCGGACCACGCGGATGCAGCCCTATTCCCCGTGGCCGGGGCACTCGACTACACCACCGACGATAGCAAGCGCATAACTCTACCTGCTACAACTAAAGACAAAGATGAGATCCAGGAGGCAATGCGCAATGAAACGCGCAACCGCGAACTGGACGAGATCGAATCTCTCTCGTCAACTAAGCACGACGCCACCGCCTACTTCAAGTCGAGGGACAAATTCCTCGCGGAAGGTACTACCCAAATGAACGGACAGGATGTCCGCACAATCAAGGTCACGCCGAAAACTGCAAATCGGCGATGAAAAAAGTCACCAAGAAAAAGACCACCTCCACCACTACTCAAGACCAGGCACGGAAACAACCACAGGCCGCTCCACTTCGCAAGAAAGTGAAGTCGAAATAAGACGCTTGGCGAAAACCGCGCCTGGACAATTGGCAAGTAAGTGGCTGTTTCCTTAACCCCATGGTCTCACCGTGAGCATGCCCATAGGCAGGTAGCTTAGATGGGAACAATGATTATTGAAGCGTCAGCGTGTTGCACACCAAAGAACTAGCAGCTTCTGCTGCCTTTGGCGACAGTGATCCAAAAAAAGGGATCCTGACACTCGTGCTCACCCACGCCCTCCTAGAGGCTTTCACTGCTGGAAGCAGGAAGCGAGCCAAATGATCGGTAGCAGTGAGTTCTAATGTAGTGTAGCATTTGTCTGGCCGGAGGCCGCGAAATGTGATATGAGTGTAAATGTGAATTCCTGCTGATCTGCTCGGGTTCTCTCTAGTCGGTGTTTATACTATCGGAGACCATAGGTGACTAAATAAGAATTGCACGCTCCGGGGATCTCAGATAGTTTTCTGGATAACGAAAATGAAAAAAACCCACCCACCCACACCAGGAAACAAAAGATAGTCCGAGATGACGTCGAAAAAGCTAAAACTTGCATTGATTAAAACGGCCGACCAGTTAACTGAAGCGGTCTGGTCACCACCTGTCGACCTACGCCTCTACCAACAATACGTTAAAGCTATATTAATTTGACCAAAAGCGTGATCGTGATGACAACACACAAGAATGGACCAACATGGTGGCACAAGCCACCCGCTACCTCCTTGAGCTCCAGCAGGACACTGCGGACACCAGCAGGGCGCGCATCAAAAAAGAGAGTCCGGCGCACCTGCAGGGCCTCCTCCTTTCGGAGCCACCGCGCAATGTGGACGCCATTGAAACATTGGCCACCCTAATCGACCACCCTGAAACCACCTTCACCACGCGAGTCATCACAGGGTTTAACGCTATCGCCAATGGTGACACCACGGGAGTCTGGAAAGCCAATCACACCCCGTTTATCCGGGAATCAGAAGTGGCCGACTTCTACAAGACGGCCATCCGTCTCCGCGCCACACCACCAGAGTTCGACGATGACCTTCTCGTCTCCAGGCAATCGTCGACATCATGGAACAGGATGTTCAAAAGGAGACCACCCGCGACCTGCTCCAATGCCAACCTGCCATTGCTTTCCCTAAGGATGAATCCACCGAGGAACGCCGCAAAATCCGGCTTCTCATCGACAACCGCGCCAAGAATCACTACTGCCGCACACAAGAAAAACTAGAACTACACGGCACCCGGAAGATCCAAGATCTCATCGGCATCTACATGACGCCAACCGGGAAGGAGCACGCTTACTCTTACATCTCCTCACCACTTGGCCAGACGCGCAAGGAAACCCATGCACACATGCAACAAGAACTGGCAACGGCGGCGGCAACGGCCACCCTGCCAGAACCACAAGAATCCCTCACGGCCCTCGCGGGCCGCCTGTCTGCTACCCTCACCTCCCTCAACCAGGATGCGGCACATCCGCAGACACCACCGCCAGAGATGGCTTCCGATGATATATCCGAGGCCTACTACCTCTTTGGCATCGACGACCCCAAAAGTTGCCCCATAACGGGGTATGACCCAAGGCAGCGGGCAAGCCGGTTCTGGGTCAGCTATGCGCTCAATATGGGCGCCGGACCCTCCGTCCCGGCATTTTGCCGCCTCTCGGAGTTACTAATGGCCATCTGCATCTACTTCAAAGTCCCAATGTTGGCCTACATCGACGACCAGAACTACTTTGCCGCAACAACGCCGCAAATCTTTGTTGCGAAGACTTTCATCCACCAGCTGGCAGCATGCCTCGGCCTGCCGCTTTCCAAAAAACCGGCTGCGGACCAGTCTTCAGCCAAAGCAGACACCCCGAAAGCCTTGGGCCTCATCTACCACTACACTAGATCAGTTGATACCACCACCCTTCTCACGCTTATGCTGCCAACCAACTTCTACATCAAGCTCACGAAAGCGCTCGACACCACCCTCACGCAAATCAAAAGTAAGTCACTCGCCCTCAAAGACCTACAGAAGCTGGCCGGACTGGCGACCTTCGGCACGCAACATACCCGACCGAAGATCGGCACCGAGCTGCTCCGCCCGCTATACAAATGGCTGGGCGAGTCACTCTTTCACACCCTCAAGAAATGCAAGAAGCGCCGCAGCATGCTCCGCGTCCACGTTGTGGCGCTGCAACACCTCTTGCCGACCCTACCGCGAATCATCCACGGCAAGACAGCCGCATGAGTTACGCAGTCTTACCTCGCCACGGATGCGTCATCCGATGGTGGACCCGATGGGCAACCCGTACTAGGTGCCTATCACATTAACGCACAGGGAAAGCGCCAAGCATTCGCTGTATTAATCGACCGCCAGCACATCGAGAACGTCATCGGTAACACTATCCGCATCGAAGTCCTCGAAGCAATGGCTACCTACCTCGCCCTCACCACCTGGGCAACCGCGAACGACCTCATGCACATCTCCCTCGACAACGTCACCCAACTCTACGCGCGCGTGAAGATGACTGCAAAATCGTCACACTTGCTCAACATCATCACCAAATCCACCCTGCGCGCCGCCTCAGCCGAGCAGCGCACCTTCTACCGCTATGTCAGCACCCGCTTCAACATAGCGGACATCTTCTCGAGAGAAGATTGCGCCTCTTTCCGCCACTTACTGGCTGAAGTCATCGAAGTACGACAACCAAACTGGACAGTTGTACTTAAAACCCTCAACCAGAACGCACTGCTACCGGAGGTTACGGACTCCGGCCCCGATACCCGAAAGGACACACAGCCTACCCCTCTTCCAGCGCCACCATGTGATAATCAACCACCCACAAAAAAGCAACGCAAGTAAGTGACTGTTTCCTTAACCCCATGGTCTCACCGTGAACATGCCCATAGGCAGGTAGCTTAGATGGGAACAATGATTATTGAAGCGTCAGCGTGTTGCACACCAAAGAACTAGCAGCTTCTGCTGCCTTTGGCGACAGTGATCCAAAAAAGGGACCCTGGCACTCGTGTTCACCCACGCCCTCCTAGAGGCTTTCACTGCTGGAAGCAGGAGGCGAGCCAAATGATCGGTAGCAGTGGGTTCTAACGTAGTGCAACACTTCTTCGACGTTGGGCGACTCATCGCACCCATCAACGCCATCCATCGAGCAAGATGCTACGAAGGTAAGGACGCGGCAAGGAGATCGCCCGCGGCCTCCTGCAATGCCCGCCGGCCATTGCCTTTCCAAAAGATGAGACCACCGCTGAGAGACAACAAAGGGCCTGCCTTTTCATTGACAACGGGGCCAAAGACTTGCACTGTAGAACCACGGGGGAACCCGAACTCCATGGCATGCACGAGGCCCAAGACTTGGCTGGCATCTACCTCACCCTTACACCAGGCCGCGAGGCCTCACACCTCTCGCCCCCAATGGGACAGACCCGGGGGCACGCTCGCACTTTAATGCAACAAGGAAGAGCCGGCTACTGCCGCCACCGTCACAACACTCGAGGAACCTCGTCGAACGATCCCCAAGATGGCGGACGTGGCCATCGGCCCACGGAGCTCGGACGCCGCCACTACGCCGGGCCAGCCGCCCGAAATGGCCTCGGGTGTTAATTCAGGAGGACACGCCTGGGCGGTTTTCGTTCCTAAGTTTCTGCTCAAATTCCTCTACTTTTGCAGGGGTTCCGTATGGTGTGAGTTTGGTCGGCTGCTTGTGGTGGTGATAGTTTTTCTGGTGTGGTGGGCTTGGTCGTGTGATTGTGGGGGGCATGTGGGCTCTCCGTGGCCTTGCGGTGGTATCGGTCGGGTGTCTCCTACTCAGAAGGCCTGGGTCGGCTTGGCGGCTGTCAGCTTGGTGCCGTGCTCGGGTGTGTTCGGGGGCTCTGTTTTTTTTGCTAAAATTCATGCTAGCCTGGGGCGCTAAAAATTATGCTGATTCTGCATGCTACTTCGGCGCCTCTAATTCGGCGGGATTTCTTGCCGGGGTGTCTTGTTTTTTTACTCCAAAAACCATGCGAGTCCGTCACCTTAATTGTTTTGGGGGGGTCTCGCAACCCCTCTAATATTCCTCTAGTTTGTTCCTCTAGTTTGGTGCTCTAATTCTGCACCCCAAAAGTCTGCGCGTTTTTACGCATATCATGTCGGGCTTGCAAATTAGAGGGCCAAACTAGCGTAACGAACTAGAGGAATTTTAGAGGGGTTTCGAGGAACCCCAAAAGCCAAACTATTGATTAGAGCAACAGACTAGCAACTTTTTGAACGGGCTCCCCGCGGTGCACTCCGCCGGTTCCTGCTAAATTAGCAAACATTTGGGCGCCCGGATTAGAGTGGTCCCGGGTGGGGGGATAGCTGCACAGGAGGGCCATCTGCCGTGTGTGGTTCGCGCTGGTTGTGTTCTTTTATTGGGTCGCCGGGTTTTGCAGGGTCTGTGGTGTCTGCACTTACGGGCAGCCCGTTGCTTGGCTGGTCGTGTTTTTGGAGGTGCGGCCGATGGGTATTGCGTAGGGCTGGCCAGGGGGTGTCGTTAGCAGTGTCGCGGGGGCTTCTGAGATGGTTGCGTCCGCGAAAATTGACAGAATTTTAGCGACGTTCTAAAGGATTGGGGTGGCTAGGGTTGTCCCCCTGCGGGTGACATCTCCGAAGCGTGCTACCTTTTCGGAATCGACGGCCCCAAAAGCTGCCCCAGACGGGTAAAGCTAAAGGCCTACAGGCTCTGGATAGGCTACACTCTTCACGCGGGTGCCGAGCCATCTGCGCTGGCATTCTGCTGCCTCTCGGAGCTCCTCGCGGCAGCCTGAACTTTTTTCAAAGTGCCAGGGTTCGCTGGCCTGCGTCGACGGCTGGGGCCACTTTACTTCTGCGACAACGCTGCAGACAATTGCGGCCACCGCCTTTGTCCATCGGCTGGCGACTAACTTAGGCGTGCGTCCCACTCTCTGAGAAGCCAGCATCCGACCGATCAAAATCATCGGCAACGAGCGACACCCGCAAGGCGCTGGGCCTCCTCTACCACTACGAGTGAGCTGCTGGCCGCACGTGCCTCACACTCGGGCCGCCGCCTGTTTTCTCCAAGAGAGCGAGCCGTGCTCCCGATACTGTCCTCGCACAAATCCACGAAAAGGCGCTCGCAATCAGGGACCTGCAAAGGCTCGCGGGCGTAGCCGCTTTCGGCATGCAGCACGCGCGCACTAGACTAAGAGGAAGGTCGGCATGGAACTCCTTCGCCCGCTCTACACTTGGCTTGGCGAGGCACTCCCTCACACCTTAAAAAAGGGCAAGAAGCCAAGGAACTTCCTCCGGCTTAACGTCTTCGCGCTCCGGCACCTCCTCCCTTCGTTGCCCCTGCGTTGTCGCAGATCTTCCATGGCACGAATCTGGCACAACTGTACGCCCTTACCTCGCTGCTGGTCCTGGTGCCTCCACTGACGGAGGCCCGAGTGGGCATCTTATGCTCGGGGCCATCCTCATTCACTCAGCCGGCTGGCGTGAGGGGTTCCCCCTCCTTGTCGACTGATCACTCATCGAGAGCATTGCCGGCAACTCCATCGGTGTCGAAATCTTAGAGGCTATGGCAACATGCCCCGCCCCCACAGCATGGGCATCCGCGCACGGCTTGGCGTGTGTCTCTATCGACAACGTCGCCCAACTGTTTGCGCAGGCACCCGCGTAAAGATCAGACGGCTGCGAAGTCGACTCACTTACTTTGCGCCATCACTAGCGCCGCACCCCACCCGGCCACCACCGGACGACGCACATTCTACCGCCATGCCAGCGCGCGCCTGAACATCGCCGACGCCTATGTACTCTCGTGAAGGATACGCGCTACACGGGCGCGGGCTATTTGTGCCCGAACTCATCTGCCCGCCTACTCTCGATGGGGAGAAGCTGCTAAAACACCCACTAAGGAAAGCACCGCCACCGGAGGGCGCGGGCGCCCGTCTTGAGTGATGCCGTAACTGACTAAGAACATGCGCGCCCCTCCTTCAGACGATGACCCAGAGCCTGCACTACCTAGAAAAGCAGTGCGAATATGAGCGGCGACCTGTGGCTTTGTGCCTTGGGGTTTGCTCCTTTTTCACTCTGGTCGCACTTCTTCAGCTACATGGCCTCGCATTCTAGGCGCGCGCGCTTAGCTGAATACCCAGGGGACATCGGCTAAGTGCTGACCTGGGCAACTACCGGCCCCGCACGTCGACCCACTTCCTTGCTGCGTTCCGCTGAGACTTACCATACTGGCTTCTCGCTCGGTCCGCCTCACTCTGAACGAGGCGCGTTGAGTCGTTTAAGCTGGATGGCCGGCCGCGGTGAATTCTTACGCAAATGAGACACTTTCTGCAGCGTGGTCACCAGCACCACACGCCACGCAGTGAACCCGGAGCCACGCGCCTTCTGCTTCTACCGCTATGTCAGCACGCGCTCCCCCCAACATCGCTGAGGCAAGTCTTCTCCTTGTGGGGGGGGCGTGGGGCTCTGCAATTTGCTCGCGCATGGTATGGCCAACCCGCGCGGGGTGGATTGGTGTAAGATCTTGAAGACCATACAACGGAGGGCGCAGCTACCGGAGATCACGGACGCCCGCCCTGATACCTTGGGCGCGCTTAGTGATACTCATATCCATCCGCGCCCCTGGCCCCTGCGGGGGAATAGGGGGCCAAGGATAGTGGCTGGCGGGCTTTGTGACTCTGGGGGCTTGTGTCCTTTTGCAAAAACAAGGAAGCGAGTACTCCGATGACAACACTGAAACCATACAAAAGACGGCACGCGCATAGGATAGAAAGCGCGGGGGTGCTGGCTTAGGTGCCGGCCTTGGCTATGCAATATGCCGAGCGTGACGGCAGCGTCGGCCCTGATTAGCCGAGAAGGTGAGGATGTCTTTGCCAAAAAATGAAAAATAGACGCAGTAGGCAGCTGTGAGCCCTTACGCAGGTGAGACATCTCAAAAGCATGACGACCACCCCGAGGCAAAGTCACAGCGTGGCTGACCCCTCCAGGAAACAGAACGGCCGCCAAAACACAGCGCAGCCCCCTGGGATCCGCATGACCCCAAGGGCACAGCGTGCGCCCCTGAACACACCACGACCGCCGAGGCGTTTCACCGTGCCCCCCGCCCCCGGCATACCACAACCCCCCCCAGCACCCCGCGGCCACTCAGACACAGCGCGACCCCCAAGGAGAAACACGACCCGCAAGAAGAATGATAGCTAGCTAGCCCCCAATCAAAGACACCGCGCCAAGGCCCCTCCAGACACAGCATAGCCCCCGAGGCAGAGCACTGCGCTGCAACCACAGCACCGTCCCCGAAGCATTGTGGCTCGCCATACCGACCACGGCTCGCAAATCAAGCAACGACCCCCATGGCACAGCGTGACCTCCGAATCAGGCACACCTTGACCCCCAAAGCACGCCGCGGGCGACCTTCCTGACACACCACGGCCCCCGAATACAGGGCCACACACATGAGCCAGCAGCGAAGCCGCCAGGCCCCGCGACAACCAACTGGCGCCCGCGTGTATTCTTCTCAGGCGTGTGCTCTTGTGAAGAGCTCGAGCAGGGTAAGAGCATGGCGCGCGGGTGCACCTCCCGAGCGGCACAGGCCTGGCGCGCTCCGCTCCAAGTGTGTGCATAGGCGGCGGCAGGCCTCGGGCGGCCAAGGTTGACAACCTTCACCAAGGAAGGTGGGCGCCGTCCTCGTCTGGCATTTTGCTGCAGAAGAGCAGGGCGCCCACTTTTTCAGGAGCACCGGCCCAGCCTGCTGCGTGCAGTGCCAGGCGCCACGAAATGGCGGCAAGGGTGCAAGGTGTGGAGGAGCATGAAGCCCCTGGCCCCCCCCAGAGCAGCTTGGTCTCTTAGGTGCAACACCGCACGACAAGACGGACCCCGAACACAGCGCGACCCGGCCCCCCCAATAAACACCGCACGGCGACGCGCCCCCAGCCGAACAAACCACACACGGCCAGGCCCTTCCAAAACCGCACGACCAGACCCCAAATCTCCCGCATTAGATGGTGGCCCCCCATCCAAACACGCCACGACCCCCGAAAAACAACACGGCTCTCCAGACTGGCACAGCGTGGCCCTGAAGGTCTAACGCTTGATGGAGCGGCTACTCCCCCTCACGTGTCACCCCCGCGCGAACTGGCGCTGGTTTTTCTGAGGTTTTCTTGGCGGCCTTCGGATTTTGCCGCTTCTGATCTGGCGAGGGGGGTTGCGGAGGGGTTGCACCGGGGTTGGCCCCGCCTACCTCCCCCTCAGCCCAGCCCCCCCCGTGCCCCCTCGTCTTCCACCCCTCGATAATGCCTCCAGAAACCTTGTCAAAATTTTTTGGCCATGAGTTACAGATAGCTCTTTTATTAATTTGAGTCGATATTGATAAAGATGGCTCTCGCGTTTTTTTCGCATGATTTATGAAGGGGCTTGTTTAGTGATGGTAGTGTAATTTGGGGGCTATTGCTGCACACATTCATAGGACTACTTTGCTCTTCGATGCTAGAGCCCGTATTTCGTGCGCGGTTCTGTCCGCTTTCCAGCTTATTGGAAAATGATAAATCCCACTAACATCTGCTCCAGAGGTGCAGGCACGTAGTCCGTAGGCGTGGGGAGATTCCTCCTCATCAATTGGTTGCATCCCCATCCCTGGCGTAAGTAAGATGAAGGCACTTATAGATATGGACATCTCTAACAGTTCTTGCGGCGACCGTCTTGTGCAATTGGTGGTGTCTAACGAAGAAGCCATAGGCGCATCGTACCAAAAGCTGGCTAAGGAGCAGAGTTCCGGCTTGTCTCCGAGTCGTGTTGATGTAGCAGTCGTCCTCCTTCTTCTTTGTACTGTCACGGGAGTTTGCTTCGCTCTTCAACTAGTTGCAGTGCTTCTCTTGTCTTTAAAATTAATTGTTTTAGGCTCGGTAGAGGCAGCGCAGAGATTTTTCAAACGTTAACGGTACGAGTCCTCCCTGGCCTGGTCGCTTGATGTGGTTCGATCCGCTATCTTTTGGCGGCTTAGGGTCTATGGATAACAGGGCTTGAGGGGGGCTTAGTAGGGTTTTTTGGGCTTAGGGCCTATGGATAACAGGGCTTGAGGAGCGCTTAGTAGCGCTTTTTGGGCTTAAGGTCTGTGGGTAGCAGGGCTTGAGGGGGGCTTAATAGGGCTTTTTTGGCTTAGGGCCTATGTATATATAACAAGGGTTTGAGGGGGTCTTATTTGGGTTCTTAGGGCTTAGGGCCTATGGATAACAGGGTTTTAGGGGGTCTTATCTGGGTTCTTGGGGCTTAGGGCCTATGGATAACAGGGTTTAGGGGGGGCTTATAATTCGTGGCTCTCAGGGCTTAGGGCATATGAATAACAGGGTGGGGAGGGGTTATTAGGGTTATTGGGGCCTAGGGCCTATGGATGGGTCTTCGGGCGATGTTTCTAAACAGGACGAACCCCTTCGAAGAAGATACGAAATAATAGAACAAGACACTGCACTAAAGGGAAAGACCATGTAGAACTATTGAAGCAAGATAAAACAATACAAAGCCTTTGAAAAAAACATACTAGATGATCCACGGTCATGCTCATAGTCTTCACCTGTCGAAGTAGTTTCGACGGCTCCTGCAAGTTAATGCTCCATCACCAAACATGAAAAGCTCATGGAAAAGTGGGTAGGAAAAGTTTTGGCTGGCAATATATACAGCCCAGCTGGTGGCTGTTTCCGATAGCAAGGTCAGCTTGGTGGGGTGTGAAGCTGAGAGTTAGGGCGATAAGGTATTTGATGGCCTACTCGCCTACAGTTACCTTGTTGCAAATATTGACTTGATCCTTGGGATGTACCAGCTACTGCATCGCCTTGATGCATCGTGATGAAAAATGTCTCCTATCTCGCCCACCTTCTATCGTCGGGGCAATTATCCTCCTGATGCGTTATGTAGCTACTTCGAAGCTACACTGTTGGCAAGACAAAAAGAATAGTATCTGTGTGTTGATATGAATATAACGACTTATCTGACTATGTCCTCAATGGGGTGGAATACTGAAGGATGAGGAGTGCTGCGGTACAGCATCCCTTGACTGTTCAGAAAATTTTTATTAACATTTTGCTATCCAGAGCCAGGCCGGGGGCCTCCGTGGATTTTAATTTTTAGACTTTGTTGCGGAGGCAGAAGGTCAACTACGGCTTCGCGAACGCATTTTTTTCTCGACGAAGATTGCTAGAAATGTTGAGGGGTAAAAACATGTAGATATATGTGTATCGTTGTTAATAGTTAAGAATGTAGCACCGCATTGATTAGCATGGATTTGGAGAGAAAAATAGTGAAGGGTGGATATGCCAGTAACCTGGGATGTTGGCGAACTGTGCCAAGAATGTGTCTTCAGAAATACTATATCAGGCGGCCAGGCATTCTCCGTTCTCTTGTGAGGATAGGCGACATGCCGTTTCGTCTACCCTGGTATCGTCGTCGGTACGTAGCGGTAAACGTACTGGCATGGTAAAGGGATAGGCACAGTGTGAAGTCCATCTATCCTCGCGTCTGTACATATCAATCTTCTACTTCTGCAGATTCAGTCCCAGGATGAGGAGTGTTCCCCCGTCTTGTGCTAGCTGTTCCTTCCGTTTTTTATCATGCTTGTGCATCGCCTACGCTCACTATTAGTTTAAGGACCACTAAACTTGAAAAGCTATTGTTGATATACTGAAACTGTGCGGAACGGAAATATCCCGGGTGGCAACATCCCACCGATGTTTGTTCGGGAAGCCATTTAACAATGACAAAAGAGCCCCTAAGGCTGCTCAATTGTAGACGAGCTCTAGCAGGTTCTTAGGTTGTAATATTTTATGGGATCTCCAAAGGCTGTTGCACCACGTGACTCACTGAGGGTCGAGAAAGAGAGCCACGATTATAATTTTTTTTATTAAGGAGGTACCTAGACGCGCTGGCGTCAGTAAGCAGCGCTGTTGCTGTCAGCTAAAAAAAGCATAATACAGACTTCTAAGAGATAGCAGGAGTTGAAAAATTAGAAATCTTCGATTGTATCAATTAAAACTATTTGTCGAGAAATAACTGCGCACCCAAGATCCACACGTGGGAGACAGGCTGCCCGCTAATCATCTGTGACCTCATGTTTCTTGTGAATATGACAATCATGGCTTCTATAGTTGCTTTGAGCTTGATTCTGGTCGGCCCAGGTCATCCATGTTACTGCTGCGATAGTCTTACGTCATCTTACAAGTGTGCCAAGCAATCTGTGACAGCAGTCAAGAGCTGCGGCGCTACTCGTTCGAAGCGTGCTGACTCGTCATCTTATTTTGATTTGGTGCGGTGCATAGCGTGCGTTAAGCGTCCTGTGCGTCTTTTCGCTGGCCTCAATGATGGGGCGATCCATCGCTGAGACTTGTAAGACCTTTATCGGCATCAACTACTTAGAAGAAGGGGGGCGGGGGGTCTTAATAACAGGAAAGGCAGCTACTGCTAGCCGCCTTCTTGTGTCTCTGTCTGTGGTCGGGGGAAGCCAGTTTTTCGACCCGTCAAATTTTTTAAGATTCATAAAAAGGAAACAAAAGCATAAGCAGTCGAGGCCCTGTTAGTAGGGCGCTCGAAGTTGTTCAAAAATACTGGCATTCTGTGGGTGGTATTCATCGTCGACCATGTGTGTAGGAAGAACTATACTTATTGGGAGAAGCATGTTGGCGCCCCACCTCTAGTACTTGTAGTCTACGTCTACTTGTTTCTATGCGGGTGAAGGTACTCGCCATCAGCAGTGGCCATGCATGAGCCCACGACCACTGTTACTACGTCGAGGAGAGTGGTATAGCCTTCGCTGATCATTCTAGACCCAGATGTGTGCTTCATCTTGTAGCCTAGAGCCATTCAGGGGCGTCAGGATAGTTCCATCGCGATTCTGTTTCAAAAAAGTATCCTCAAAGACCTACACAACTACTTCGGTGGCCCCCCTGAATGGCAGGACTCTCCCAGAGTACGCAGTACGACTCCGAGAAGAGGCAGAGGGCTCGGGATTATACTGATCAGGAAGAAAGCTGACCATGGTGACGTGGCCAGCCTGCTAGTTAGGTCGCGCATTAAGAATGGGAAAAGCCTTTTTTTTCTTCATTCCTCGCCCGTCGTGGGCAACCGAGGGTTTTTGCGCTAAAATGTTTTTTGCTTTTCCGCAAAATGGGTACTAGCCTCCACAAGCTTCGCCCGGCTTCAAGTTTAGCACTTTTCTGCCTCCCACAGGCTACAGCCGCTAGAGTAGAGACAGCCCGCGGGTGAGCTGTTGCACTCTACGAATTGACTATGACACGAGCCGAGTGCCGACGCAGATGCGTCGACACATGGGCAGGACATTGCGCTGCCTCCGGTTTTTTTATGGGATTGCCGTGGGGTTCATGCAAATTCTTCAGAATTTGCAAGACCCTCACGGCAGTCCAAAAAAAAACCAGAAGAGAGCCACCAGACACGCACAAGAATCCGCAAGCCCCAACGCGCGCAAACGCCTCGCAGTGGCGCCAGGCAAGAACGAGGGGCGACCTCGACGGGCCAAACGAGAAAAGGCAACGCATGGCCGCGCTGCTTGGGTCTCTCTACGCGCTTACGCCCGGCGGGGCTTCTTCTTTGTTTCGTCGGATGTCTTTCGGCAGAAACAGGCGGGCGCACTTCGCGGGGGCGTGAGGCTTCAGGCTGGGGCCGAAGCCTCTCGTCTGGCTGACGTCTTTCGCCAGGGTGGAGACTGAGGCCTTTCATCAGACTCATGCCTTTCGTCAGGCCAACGCTCTGCGCTGGGCTGGCGGCTTTCGTCGGGCAGGCCGGCGCCCCTCGGCAGGCGTCTTGGGTCAGGCTGAGGCTTTTCGTCCGGGCGAAGTCTCTCGTCAGGCTGACCTGGCGCCTTTCGTCAGACTGAGGCGCTTCGCCTGGCTGACATTCTTCGCCGGGCCAAGACTCACGCAGCTGGTCAGGCTAGCAGTTGCGTTTTCCTGAGTCGTCGCCTGGGAGGATTATCACGTCAGGGCTTTTTTTTTCATTTTATCACCGTCATGCGCTGATGTATTCCACCGACTATCCTCTTCATTGCTTTCGCATTGGATTGTGGTGCTTTTTAGATGACGCAAAACACGTAGGAGGCCATCAGCGACGGCAAAGGTTTCTGCCTAAGATTCTGACTGAGGCCTTCGAGCTGATTGAAGACGTAGAGTTGGTTGAACTTTACGGCGTCGACTTCTTAGTTAAGTTGGAAGTTAAGGCGTAGAGAGTTGGTTGAGCTTGAAGACGTACATTTGAGTTTGCTGAAGTTGTAGTTGGGTATATGGGTGACGTTTTTCCATATGTAAGGCCACCGAGGCTGTCGCTTTTTCGCCTGAAAGTGTGTAGGTAGAAGGGGGGCCTCGATGGTCTTGCTAGATGTAAAAAGCGCACCCATAGGCTAACTTTTAGAAGCAGGAGTCTGCTAAGGTTCTAGACTTAGCTCTAGATCACGTCCTCTGACAAGATAGCGGTAGAGTCTTACACTAGGTTAGAGGGTTGAAGGACTAAGTGAGGCACTCGAGATTTATTGTTAAACGCCCTCTGGCTCAGACTCCGAGGCCGGAGCAATATTCGTCCATCTCAATATCGTTCAAATTCATTTTTTTTCATTTTTGACAAATACGAACAGAAGCAGCACCGTGATATTTCAAGAGCTTTCATTGATTAACCCAAGAACAAACAAACAAACTTTCACCGATTACAACGAATTTACTTCACTTACCACCAACAGTAGCGTTGCGTGTCCTACTAGATGAATCTGTTTTCTACTTCTAATTTCATAGTCATCAACATTACAACACCAGCATTATGTTATCGAACCGTCACAAAGACTCAGCATTATCATCCAGGGCCCGTTTAAAAACAGGTTGTTGCCGTATTAAAACGTAAGAGTTTCGATCGTGCGAAGTAGGGTCATAGAAGACATAACGTTTAACAGCATATGGATGGGCCTCCTTGCTTCGAGATGATGGAGCTGCTCCATAGAAGGAAATGGCTTACCACTGCTACTACTATGGAAATTACAAATTAGCTGAACTCAAAGAACAAGCCCTAAAGCAGAATCTATCCGCCACTAAGAAAACCTGAAAACAGTCGAAGCGCTCTCCCAAGCGTGGGGTGTTGACCTTGCTACTAAAGCAGAAGGGCAATCATCTAGCTACTAAAGGAGAGCGTCATCTAGCTAATAGAGGAGAATGTCATCTAGCTACTAAGTACAGGGCGGGAAGTAAGTCTAAGTTCTTGCAACTACTAGCTACAGGAACTAGCTCTTCTTCTTCTTCTTCTTCTGAGCAGTGTTGATCTTCTGGGGAGGTAGTAGCTTCTTGGTGTTTCTAAGATTCTAGATTGTGGCGAGTTCGTGTGGCACAGCACTTTTCCAAACTGAACTTCTATACCTGTCCAGCACGAGCACCACCACGATGGGTGGAGACTCACGCTCGAAATAGTATGGTCGCTGCTACCGCTTATTTTCAGTGCAGGTGCGCACATGATATTACGGGGGCCGCTTACTCCGTGCTTCGGGTCGTTCTACTTGAGGTAAGTTAATACTTGGGGGAGGCAGGTTGGAAGTTTTGGAGGGTGGTAGGTAGGAGGAAGGTTTTTTGAAATATCTTCTGTTTGAAGATTAAGTACGTCCCCAGAAGCGATCACCACGTTCCTTTGGCGTCCTCCTTGGGGCGCTCCGCCCGCGCTCTCGTCAGCATCTTGTGTGAAGACCTAGCAAAGGCACCCTATCC
>CAJINU010000088.1:0-261595 GCA_905178165.1 Amoebophrya sp. A25
CCCGCGCGCGCGTTACGCGCGCGCGCCGCGCGCATGTAACGCGCGCGCCTTATTTCGCGCGTAACGCGCGCGCGCGTAACGCGTTATAACGCGCGCGCGTAACGCGCGTGCGCGCGTAACCCGCGCGCGTAACGCGCGCGCGCGCGTTGCAGTTTTTACACTTTAAAAAGATGAAAAAGTATAGCTTAATAATATATTTGGTAGTAATGTTATCCCAATGTTGGGACGATCCCAACGGACGAGTAAGTTGTAATTACTTACTACTGGTGGTGCTTCTAGAACTAGTCTACTTCTACTTAAATCTTCTAACACATCTTTACTACTGGTTCTGTGTCGACATGATCTAAATCTAGCACTTAATACGACTCGTAGATTCATCTAGTTCGGCATGATCTACATCTAGTCCCAGAAGTCATAGGACCTTAGATCTAGTCCTACTAGGACTGTCCTAGTCTTAGCACCTTCTCTAATCTTAGCAGCAAATGCGGAAGGCGGCAACACGGTATTGGCAGACCTGTTGGTGGCACGCAAAGTGGCTAATAAGAACTTGAAGGCTGGCACGAGTGCAGGTCGTTCCAAAATTGTAGTCAAGAACGTTGGCGAAGTTGCAGCAGGATTAGTTTTATGGATGTTCAGTGACTTCTATATATTCGATTTTTGAATGATCGTCTAGAAACAACAACATTGATTTTTGAATAAATCAAGGATAAGGAAATCCACAACTACGTACTACCACTAAGAGTGCACTTGTTGTGTGGTCGTGAATGACATTGGATGAGACCGAACTAAGCAAATGTATGTATGAGTAGACTGACATAAATGATAAAAAAGGTCGTAAAGAGCACGAAGACGACGTTCTACTCAAGCAGTTTCTCATTGTCATATCTCTCTTCTCCAAACTCGCTGATTTGCAACAGCATAAGAATCGTACTTGGAAACGGACCACTTTGTTAACGTCAATTATTAAAATTTGCCACAAACTTAAATAATATCTAAATAATTCAGTATCTTATATAGGAGATCAAATAGGAAGAGAAAAAAGCAAGGGAGAAGGAGGACTGCAATGTATCATAAGAGGTTAGAAATAATGTAAGAAAAAAATTATCCTACTGCAATAAATACAATCACTATAAATTTTCACTCGCTCGACAACTCACTCGATTGATATGCTCCTTGCAGAACAGCACTACCATCGACAGACACAACACAAAGGGACGCTGCGGGCACCGCTTCATGTGTTCAACTACCACAAGCATCACCCTACAACGGCGTGAGAGGAGTGGCGAAAAGATAAACGAATACCTTCAGCTACCAGAGCAAATGGCCACTCGACATGTCTCAGTTTGTTCCTTAGCTGCACAAGCAGAATGAGTTGGAGAGACACGCCATGGAGTTTAGTCTTGAGTCCCAAGTGACTCAGTTGCGTATGGTTCAATGCTCAGGAGCGAGCGACTGAGAGAAGAGTAGAAGAGAGCTCTTCAAGCGCAAGCTGAATTCTACAAAAGAGCAAGGCACCAAATGGCGCAAAAGTTGTCCAGTACTGCTAAGGGAAGCCTGAACGCATTTGAATTCAGTGGATAAGGACCTTGATGACATATACTTTCAGAAGCTGCTCCAAGGCTCTTCCAAAGATCAGGAAGGTGACCGCCGTGCACCAGAAGGCTTTTTTTTTGCAGATGCATGTAAGGGAACGACGACAGCGCACCTGCCAAATGAAGAAAGACGAACAGGCAAGAAGCTCTGACTCATTCGCGTGCGAGATGATTTGTTTCACAAGTTCTTATTAAGAACTCACATGGCAGCAACCACCGAGCTCGGCTAAAAAAAATTGCGATTCTAGATGAGATCCTTCGAGCTTCGCAGAGATGTAAGCTGATGAAAATCAAGAACGACGGAGATTCTACGTCAAGGATCCCGTCACGGGACAATTTGCATTCCAAGACCATCACGTTTGACGGTAGCAAGTGGCGACGTTTTCTGAAGAGGTCAGTGCATGAGGGTCGACTCTCTTCATGCAGCTAAATAGTTTCCAACTCGAATAAGATTCCAGCGAACATCAGCAGAACAATAATCAAGAACAAGAACGCTGCTGCGATCTACCAAATTTACGATTTCAACTTCGATCAAATTCCGATGGACACGGCTACCATCGGAAATTTAGGAGCTGCATCTTGACGAGGTAGATTCGTGCTGCCAACGGAAAAAGCGCACCGAGATACCATCGGCACTTCAATAGTTTTCGCGGGACCGCTGGCAATGGCCTGGGGGTGTGGAGCGGAGTTAGAAGCGTATGATGGACGAGATTACAAGGACAGCTCACGTAGGAGTAATTTGGGAGCCACCGCCATCTCTATCAAAGTTCTTGCTCGAGAAGACAGCCGCAGCCCTTCGCTTAGCCTGTTGAGTTCTGCGACTGTCACCTCGGTGCACTTGAGAAGGGCTAGAAGATTCTAAGTTTTGAATATTACTAGACAAGTACCATCCAGCTGCAGGCCCTCGTGCTGTCCACCGTGACCAACTACAGACGTAACAAAATCGCCATAATATCGCATAGCAAATCAAGAACTTCGAACATCACGCGAAAGCATGTCTGCAACTTCCAGTCCCCGCCAATGTTCAACACTAGCGCAATAATACAAACCGACACAGTACGGGGGTCCGTCTTATCAGCATCGGCTTCTTCTTGAAACTACTAGCAGGCGCGTTTCTTCCTGCTTCACCTGGTGCGTGGAAGATGTGGGACAAAGGTGGCAGAGTAGATTTGTGAAGTACAAGCTGTAGCTGTAGGTGTGGAGCAGTACTAGAGCCAGTATGCCCTCGCTGAGAAAGAACAAGTACTAGAAAGAAAACAAAAAACACTGGAGACGCCTCTTCATCGACAGAACCGGTAGCATTTCCCCACCATATTCAGACGAGTCTGCTAATGGAAAGCAGACACTCACGCCCCAGCTGCAAGCAAAGCACGATCGCAATCCCAGCAACGAGGAAAATCATGAGAAAAGCAGCAAGCTGCCCCGCCAAAGGCGAGACAACGAGCGAAAAGCTGTGACTTCCAACTAGTACACGTCGTCTGGCAAGACTAAATGCCATCCGCGTGCAACACGCCACTTCGTCAGCGACTATTAGCGTTCCAGATGGAAGGTGGTGTAGCCTTCCTTGAGGCCGCCGCTCGGTGTGTAGCGACAGCGCAGGCGGTCGTGGGTGTAGTAACCGTCGACACCGTCCCGAAACTGTCCCCACACCCATCTATGTGGTCCTAGCCAGTACTCCTGGATGAGTTTCCATGCGCGAAGTGGCATCTTCTTCGTCGTGCCGTCCTGTAGCTTGTAGTCAACAAGTTCGATGTGCGTACCCAAGCAGTACATGTCGAAGGTGACCAACCACGACGACTTGAATGGCAAAACTGGAAGCCGACGCGTTGGGTCCACTGCACAAAGCCAGACGCTAGGGAACAGCCTCAGGCGCGTCTCGATCTTACCTTCGCCAAAGCGGTCGATCTTGCACCAGCGAAGTTCGTGCAACGCAAGCCCATCTTTCTCATAGACTATGGCGCTAGATAGCTGCTTCTCGAAATGCTTGCAAGCCTCGTCCACACAGTCTGCATCAGGAACGTAGCTGCGTGGGAAGATTGAGGGAGATGGTTTTGAATGAGTAAAATAGTGAGAATTTAAGTTGGAGAATAAGAGCGAGGATATTCTCCCTACCAAGGATATTCTCCCTACCAGGTGGGTTCCTGACAAGAATAAGATGACCTAATGGACGTAGTACTTCCAAAAATATAAAAGTACTAGTATGGAGCTCCTCTTTTGATGTACATCTCCTGGACGTTCTTGTGGCAGTCGTCTTTCGACCACTGCTTTGGTTCTTCTATAGGAGTGCAGACCGACGTCTTGGATTGGTTGCCGCTGTCTTCTTGTGAGACGCATTTCACACACTTCAGTCCGGAAGATGGCGAGAGTCGCCGACGCTGCGCAGGTGGTAGCGAAGGACTATCAGAATCTTCGCCAGCTTTGACCTGCTTACTACTACCTGACTTGGGCGCTTCTTTATCAGCCGGAGCTCGTTTTCCAGCAGCAGCAGCGTCTTTGTCTGCTTTGGCAAGTGGCTGTGACGTCGAAGAAAAGCCAGAAGCGTCAACTTTGGCATCAGCTACTGGCATCGTCGACGAGTCAGTATTTCGACCGTGCAGAGATCGTTGCAGAGCTCAGGATGAAGAAAGAAGCAGAGGTCTCGAATTCGAAAAGGTGACTACAAAAAGTCTCCACTACACTAGAGCGCGCCTCCGAGGGTGGTTGTCTAGAATGCAGCACATGAAGCAAGGAGGTGGCGCAGACTGCTATGAAAGCAAAACGCAGGCGGTAACCCAGATTTTCTTCAGTGCGCTCGCTGGTCGCAAGAGTTCGGAACGATTTTGACGTCGGCCTTATACTGCGCGAAAAAGATTCATGGATTTTTATGGACGAAGATCATGCTCTAGAGCTTGCAAATGAAAACCATCTACGGAGACTGCAGGTCTAAAGCGTAATCTTCAAGGAGATGGTCTATAAATATACTAAGGCCAAAAAAAGAAAAATCGATACTGCGAAGCGAGGAAGACAGGGCCACATAGAAGAGGCAAGCCTCGCACTATGGTGAAGAAGACGGCGAAGAATCTTCAATCTACGAGGTCGGGTAAAAATGAAAGTTAGAAACTGACGAGGCAAGGATGGGAAAATATTACTGGTGTAGTGAAAAGTGGAAACGTGGTTACTCTTAGTCGAGATGGCTGTTTTGAATAGTAGAAACATCAAAAGCACTCAGATCTCAAGCTTCTCCATGCCCATTCGCCCTCATTCTAAAGCAAACACCTGGCAAATAGTCACTCAGTCTCGTGCACCTCTACAGAACAGGGGCCAGCAGAAGTTTCCCGGGGGAACCGCAGATGGTCGTAGCTCGGTCATCACTCGCCCAGAAGGATTGCCCTCATGTGTAGAAAACTCTGGAGAGGTCGTTGCCACTCATATGAGTCTACCAAAAGAGTATACTTTTTGTAGCCAGCAAGGTTTAAGACTTTGGGAAGAGGTCGCTCTGTTCTCATAAATTTCATCAGGGGCAGTTTGTGGGCATATTGGTTAGGTTCATGGATGTAATATATCCGGTCGCTCGACGAAGTATAGAAACGCCATCAAGTCCGGCGATAACGGTCCATCTAGCACTTCCTTCAATTCTTAAAAATAATGGATAGAGATATAAACCACGAAGAGCTACTAGCTGCTAAGAACTTGATAAATGAAGAACTTTGCTCGCCATGCAGATCATAAGGGTATACTACTTCTACGTATTCTATCTTTTTACTCAAATCATCAATCCGCTAGTCTCATTCCACATTTGGCCTTGCTGTTCAATTTGTAAGTCCAGAAAAGGCTGCGGCGTTTCTCAATTTGGATGACTTGAATAGATGGCGCTGCTCTACAATCTTGATAGTGTGCGTATAGTGAGCCGCTGGCTGAGTGGTAACATTGATGACTTCTCTCTCCTTCACATGGTGCGCGCTAATATTGATGGAAGTAGATGCCTCGAGTCTTAGTCCGGGGCCAGATAATAGGTCTGCTAATGCCTGCAATCAAAACTAGAGAAGAACTTGACTGACCAGCTACTGCTTCTTGTGATTGGTTTTCGTTGCTTGCTGAGTTCTTCGCTACACCTACGCTTCGGCAAGCCTGTCAGAACAAAGAATGGATGAAGGTGCTAAGTTTATCTTGTTGTAAAAGTGTCAGAGTTGATCTTTTTCAAATATCAAAATAGACGCCGACTATCGACGCTGTGGGTGCTACACTCATCCTTATCAAGCGTTCGCTTCGAATTCTTCTTACTAAATATCCACGCTGTCGTAACGGACGGACTTGATCTGGTCTTCTATCTGTCTGTTGATGCTGCGTGGAAAATTAGAAAGGAGGCACGCAAGTGCCTAATGGTCCAACATCGATCGACTTGGTGCGTAATACCATGAAGGAAGCAAGACATCAAGAAGGAGCTTCAGAATAGCGAGAGCTTACTAAATCATCCAGTTGCCATCTTGGACTATCGAGACAAGCAGACAAGCTGCGTTAGCCTAATTTACGCGATTCGAACCGTATTAGTAGAAGGAGGGGTCGCCGTTGGGATTGAGCTGAGTGCCGAATGCTCATTGCAGTCTACCGCGTCGAACTGGTCAAATAACTCGAAGCAACTACGACGTCTAGAAAATATTTCTCAAGTATATCAATGATGGAAATGCATGAGGATTGCAAGTTTCTTTGATAGTTTCGAAATTACTGCTACAGTCTTGCTATGGGAAATGGATGGAGACACTCTTTCAAGTAGTCGCTTCATGTAAAGTTTCACTGAGTCACAGGAGAGCGCTAAGCTTTTTACAAGGATCTTTCAATTCTTAATAATGTTGACAGGGGTCGCACCTGGATCACTGTCTTATTGTGCTAGCTCATAATGAATTTAGCATAGTAAGTGGCTCAAGTGTTTGTCTCATACGTTTGCTCCCATTTACGGAGAACCCATATCGCAGACCTCGTCGTCGCTGTCCTCGAAGTCGACTCCTGCAGTAATTGCTTGCAGATCGGCGGCGCCATCACCTTCAGCCACGCCTGCATCTGCGTCGCCACCTGATTGCAGAGCGTCTTGCAAGCCCATTGCCTCCAAGGTGATGTCTGCGAGGCGCATCTCTCCAGGATTGCCGAGGAACGCAAAAGCGTCCGGATTGCAAGTGGTGAGAGCCGGCGGCGGTACAACATGCATCATGTTCTGCGGGCCCTTGGGCGCCATGTCAGCGATGTCGACAGCGCGAATGTATGCTGGTCGCAGCAGCAGCGTCGATAAATCCGGGAACGAAGTTGGATGTGGTAGTAGTGCTCGAGGATGACACAGCATTACCAGCTGTAGTAGAAGCGCCATGGCTTGTCGATTGGTTGTTGATGTTGGTGTCTGTCGCAGAAGTGGACTGAGGTCCCATAAGCGGCGCAGCGTTAATTATTGCCAGACTCGTCCTTTGCGATATTCTCGTAGTACTCGCTCTGGGGCGCGGTGCGTGCGATCTTCGCCTTCAGGTCGCGAAGCAAAGCGCTATGCTTCGTACCAATCTGGAAACCGGTTAAGATGTGGGTATCGAAGTCGCACTGCTTCAGCGAAGCGCGATAAGCGATTGCTCTCAGCGGCAGCTCGACGATACGCAGTGGGAGCATGTCAGCAATAGCGCGCGCTGCTGTCCTCATTCTATCGATGTGCTCCGAGTGGGGGAGCTTGGTTTTGTTGTCGGTGTGCATATTGGTCGTCAGTTCCATTCCAGCAATCGTGCCGACCAGACCGCCGACATTGAGCTGAAGTGTTGAGATTGATGGAAAGATCTTCAAAAGAAGCGAAGCAAGATGCTCATACTTGTATCATGTCACGTCTCGACCATTAGCGGAAAATATAACGCATCACCCCAGTGCTAGAAATCGTGTTCTTCTGCAGTGAGTTTTCTCTAATTCCAATCCACTTACGGGCAATTTCTGACTACCGAAGTTGAGAGAGCAAATTCCAAGAAGGAAAAAGCGCACTACCGTTTGAAGAAGCGTCTCTGCATTGTCCGCGGTTAAGGTCAGCAAGTTCATGCCGATTGCCATCATGTTGCGACAACAGATGATGACCTCGGTCATAGCGCGGATGTAGCGCGGGGCCTTCTGCGTAGCAGCCTGGGCCATAGTAACCAGAGTTGTAATCGGGGTTGTGTCGATCTTCTCGGCATCAAGGGGGTGAATTTTCTCGCTCTTGATGTCATCGGTCTGCTGCTTCATCTGATGGGTGAAAGAAAGAGCTTACTCAGAGAAGGCCTTGTAAAAGAGATGAGGAGTTTCTATCATGTGAGAGAGATGAAATGTAGAAGATAGCCACACCTTCTGCAACAGCGTCGGCATTTCTTCGCGAGTCATCAGCAGCTTCTCCATAATTTTCGCCGGGCTGTAATTGAAAGGCCCAAGAGCATTCGTCAGGCCCTTGCTACCATTCACGGCGTGCCACATGCATAGCAGGCCCGCAATGCCAAACTTTGCGCCGACCTTGGTATAAGCAGACTTGAAATCGTTTTGATAGTCTTGAGTGCCGATATTCTGCAGCGAAAGCTTCGACACGCTTTCAATATTCGCGAGATTCAAATCGAACGCTATAAAATACGCCAAGTCCTTGTCACCGCAGAGAATCAGAGCAAACTGCGAAAAGACCTCAGTGTCTTGAGACCCGACCTCTCCTCCCGCCGGAAAAAATGCACAAACAGGGTTGCCGGTTTTGTACATGAGGACTAGGAGCTCTGCTTTCTCGCGAATGGATGCGCGGACGGCGCGTTCGTTCATGCTCTGACTTTGGATGAGTAGTGGAGGTTTGCCAGCATAGTCGGAGGAGAAGGGGGGCGCCTCGTCTTTTTAGGGTTGCGAGAAAAGCTAGCATGCTATTTGTCTGGGCACTAACTTACTACTTGCAATGGTCAATGGATGAAAAGTTTGTAGCGGTCTGTGACAACTGGACTCGCCTTAAGTACGACGAAGGTCGCTAGGTTTTCCCAAGTCATAAAAAACCTCAATCATCCAAGTCAGGTTTATGGGTGCGCTTTTCATGTCTCGCCAAATCGCTCCCTCGACTTTCTTTTCCTTAATCGATTCCCACGGAGCCGTATCTTTTTTGACCTTCTCCTTATAGTCCCTGAAAGTGAGGGACGCTTGGAGTCGTAGGGGGAGTTTTTTTGGAAAGCAAGCTTTCAAGTTGAGTCTTCAATTTTGGTAAGCGTGGATAAGTGGATACCTGACGACTTTTACTGGTAACTGCCACGACAACGAAGCTGGAGTTCCAAACTAGTCCTGAAATCAAGACAGTTGTCATTTAAAAAGTAAGTGCGTGACATCTGCTGCAAGTTTTTCGATACTGCTATCGCTAGGCGTTTCGGAGTGGAAGTAAGCCATCCAGCTGGTAAATCTTACAGGAGGGTCTCCCTTGAGATTAAGCTTCTTGGGGTCTTCCTTGTCAGGCTTTGGCTCACTCTTCTGCTTCTCCAAGGCCTTCTTCTTAGCTGACTCAGACTCCAGCTGAGAGTGGAGCTCCTCGCGAACCGCTTGTCCATGTTGACCGAACTCCTCGGAATATTCCTCCATGTCACTGTCCTCCATGTCACCATAGTCGCCTCCCGTTACCTGCTCAGCAGCAGTCGCTCCGGCCATTGCAGCGCTAGCCGCAGCTCCACCAGTCATATTCGTGTCTGGCGCCAAGTCGCCACCAGTCGAAAGTGCGTCCAATGCAGCACCAGCACCAGGCGCAAGTGACGCGTCCAGGTCTCCTTCAGCAACACCATTAAAATCAGCAGCAGCGGTGGTTCCGGGATTACCACCCAGATCGGCGCTAAGGCTGGAAAGTTTGATATGAAGTAGATACAGGGGCACAGAGACAAGCTCGCGCTGGGATGTTGGAGGGATGATTGTTGCACGGTGCAAGATGTATTGATAAGATGCACCATCTCGATCCAGAGCAATAGCCACGATCATGCTGAGCAAGAAAAAAGTCTCTTCGTATGCAACATCTTGCAAAAAATAAGCCTTGCATTGAGATGAGAGAAAAGACTACAATCATCACAAAGTTTAGAAGGTTCTTACTTTTTCTGTTCCGGTGACGGCGTCTTGTAGTGGCCTTGTGCAGCACGCTGATCCCCCTTGGTACGCTTCAGCTTGAGGCTTTTCGCAAGGTCCTTGCCCTCCTTCTTGCGCGCCTTCATTTGGAGGCCCAGCTTCTTGCGACGTTCAGCGATTTCGTAGTTGAGCATCTTCAGAGAGTTCTTCTCGCGTGACTCTGCGAATTTCTTCGCCAGCCAGTAGATGATAGCTTGTGGAAGTTGGGCAAAAAGCTTGGGACACAGTGAGCTCATCTCTGCATAGTTGAAGTAGATCCTCTGGCCGCCAGTGAAGCTCGTCTGCGTGGCTGAGGTTGGAGTAGCAGTAGATGTCAGCGACTCAGATCTGGAGGCGGACTCTGCGTTACTAAGAGGAGACTGATTTGCAGAAGACTTTTCGGGTTGGACTTCTTCGGGGTACTTTTGGTAGGAGAAGTGGAGGATGACATATTGGATCACGCGCCACACTTTTTCAAGGTGCTCGCACATAGCAGGCGTTTCTACGTCCATATCGCGCGTAATTTCGTAGCACAACTTCTTGTAGCTCAGATCACACTGCAAATCCATGCTTTTGGCCAAGACGTAAAACGCATATACCGGCTCGGAGATATCGCCAAGCGCCTTACGCGACTTGTAGATCTAGACGCGAGGTGCGAAAGAGTGTGAGAGTGAGCGAAGCGTTGGGAAGTCTGGGCGCGAGCCCTTGTTTTTGAGTTGGTAAAAGTTGTAATTGTTGTCTTCTCAGGTTTTGCTGGATTCGAAATACTTCACAATGTAACTGGTAAGAAAGTGGAAAGAGAGAACGTCCTCCAAATTATGGATAAGGGTTTGATAAATGCCGTTGCTCCCTGCTGCAAGTATAGAAAAGATACACCCTGCAGTCAAGTTGAAGAGTATACCTGAAGAGTGCTGCTGCCGTCGTTTTTCCCTCCTCCTGTAGTTCGGTTCATCGCGATTAAGCAATGAGCCGCGAGGGCAGCCCAAGCTACCTGGCACCTCGGCGAAATCTCAAGGAGCGAATGCGTCTGGCAAGTTTTGAGGGCCTTGTGAAACAGCTGAAAATCCACTTTGGTTGCAGTTTTGAAGCGGTCCACTCCTTGGGTCTGATTTTCAGAGCAAGGATGTCAAGGCAACAGCATTCACTAGAAAGAGTGACTATTTGAAGAAGCTTCCATGTGTTGACTTCGAAGTCTGCCCGACAAGATGCGCTAGCTGTAGAACAAGTAGAGCGACAAGGCTGCCTGATGCATTTGCTGTTTTTGATGAAAGTTCGCGCAAGCAGAGTCCTGCACTCTTCGGCAAAATAGCAAACTTCATCAAAGGAGCCAAGCATCCTAACAAAATGCATCAGGCAAAAGCAGCTCGACTCAAGAGAACAAGTAGAAAATAGCCAATACCTTTAGCCAAAGCCATCCATTCTCCGAGGTTAAGTGCGCGGCTTTATCGATAATGCCGCTTTCAAAATCATCGAGATAGGGGCGGGATCCAATCTCGCGCGAAATCGCTGTAGTTGTTGTGGATGTGAGAGTGAGAGATCAAAAAGGAGCACCTGGGCAGATGGTTGTGGCAAATGCCTCAGGAACCTTCTGCCCAGATGACCTTGGAGAGGTTTTGAAAAAGATGCTCAGAGTGTAGTCCTGAAGTCATGCCTGATGAAGATGAGAAGAATTGACGCAAACAATATTGGAGAGCGTAGTGGTGTGCCAAGAAGTCTTGTTACTTGAGGTTGGTCACATCTAAAACCACAAAGAGAGACACTGACAAAAGCTACAGTATATCGATAGTCGTAATACCATGGGTGCACTGGCACAGCGGGAGGATGAGTTGTGCCAGCGGGTGCTCGGAGTTCAAAATGGCTCGCACAGTCTGGGCTACAGAGCCAGCCTTTGCCACGCCAATCGTGACAATCCACGTTACTTTTTGCGTTTTGCTGGCTCTGGGAGAGTCGTCTTCTTTCAGGGTAAGGCGCTTCGCAGCATTGACGTAGAATTTTTCAAATTTGACGGAACTACCCGTCACCTCCATTTTTTTCTTGTTCGTTTTAGGCGGCATTTTCGTAATTGTTATGAGTGAGAGTTGTGCACTGTGAAGCCAAGCCGTTTGATAAGTCCTCCATTAACCATTCGAAAACGCGCAAAAGCTTCTATACTTCAAGTTTGTATTTGAGAGAAGGGCTACCTGGAAGAGTCTAGCTACCAATCAAGAGGCCCCGCTACTCACGAGAAAGGAACTATGGTGCGAAAGTGCTAGAATTAGCGAACAGCGCATAATGCTATAAAGGTTGAACGAGAAGAGCCAGCTTCAACGACAGAGAGATGAGAAGTCAGATATGACATCGCGACCATCCACAATATCACGAAGTAAGTCCCTCTACGCATTACAAGGAAAAAATCAAGCGAAGATGAAGAGCAGTTGAGGAGCATCAAGTAAGTTGGTGAAGAACATTTAATCCATAACAACACACCAAGGCGTAAGGTTAGACACAAGCTGACAGCAAGGAAAAACGTAGAAAAAAGAGCAGTAAGTGGATCAACCAAAGAAGGAATGCAGATGACACGCAGAAAATCTTTCACCTCGACATCCAGCTACAGCTAGCAGCGACACCTTACTACAGCGGCAAAGGGTAGAAGCTATAGGCTCTCGTCCGTGTCTCTCAACCCAAAAAGACGATGATGGTGCTACGACCACAGCACTGCTTTATCTCGCTCCAGAAGAATTCCTCAGGAGGCTTCAAAATACTCGACAGGCTAGTGGCGGCGTCTGCATAACAAGGAACATCCGATCAAATCCGATCGAGAAAAGGCATGCAAGCCGTAACAAGCCTGCGCGTCAGGCTTATTCTGAAGGCTCACCTCACGCCAGGACTCACAAGGCGCTCAAACTATTGGCAGGCCTTCTGAAGAATCCAAGTGTGCCACTAACGTTGTATACAAGTACATCAAAAAAGGCTGATGCTACTGCAAACGCCGAGAATCTGCCGCCACATCTATCATGGGAGGCGAAGGGGCTAAAACAAGGTCAAGAAGGGGGCCCAGCAGTCTTTTCTATTTAACATCTCTAGGAGCAGCATTTTCATCAATTGAGAGACTGAAGCACTTCTACAGTGAGCATTATCTTTGTTCAGTGTCTTTGCGTGTCTACAATAGAATATCGAGCATTTTTGGGACATAAGCTAGTCGCTAAGCTATTGGTGAGTGTATATCTTCACAGTGCGAGGGACGAGCAAGCCAATCTCACTCGCCATCGAATTTAAACAGAGAAAGCTCTATCATTTAAGACTGGGGCAAATCGATCAGGTGCTTACTCTGCATATCGACTGATCATAAAACCGTAAGAACAAGGGGCAAAGCTTTCAAATGGTTCCCACGATGGAAGTCTTCTTTCACCTAAGTGTATAGCTTCATCTTGTTCGTAGTCGGTGAAAGTTGGGCGATGGCTGTGCAGTACGGTCTTCTTAGATCATGGTCTTGCTTACAAAAAGTATATCAACAGTTCACGCCAATGGCGAGACTTACTAGAATACGTATAGCAGAGAAAAGATTACTATGCGGCTAAATTCACACCACTCCCCAGCGATGTACCGCCTCAATTCAGTCCTTCGTCGAATGCTTCCGCGCAGCTTTCTGCGCCCGCATTTTCGCCAGGTTGAGGTCATATATCAGCTCAGGAGGTCTATCGCCCTGCGCATCTTTTCGGTCATATTACCTCTCCCGCGACGATTGACTTTCTTCGCACGTGCAACGAACCACTCTGCCTGCTCTTTCCGCGCTTTCAGCTTGTTCTTCGGGATACAGTTAGTGACTCTGGTTGCGTCACAAAAGTCCTGTGCCGGGCGGGCCAAACATTCGATCTCCTTGCTAGTGTAGTCGGCGTCCCAGTCATCGCCTTCAGCTAGGTGTGCAGCAGTCGTGGTGAAGAAGTTCTGACGCTGTAGCTTGTCAATTCGAGCGGGACAGTCGTCGGTAGTGGTGACCTCGTGTTCCTCTACTATGTCATCTTCGTCGAAGTCGAAAGTGTTCATTCCATCGTCCTCAGCGCGACGCGATGGAAATGGAGGAGGTGCGGAGGCCTTTCTCTTCGAGTGCCTCTTAGTTGTTCTGCCTTTCTTCGCGAGAGGAAGATTGAGCACTTCTCGATGGGACAGCGTTTCATGGTTAAAGACTGGCGGAGGCTCAACGGGATGCGCGTCAGTTTTCACTTCTTCTCTCGGCTTCTGCTGCACGGGCGAAGGCTGGAGCGGATGACGTGGTGACACAACGACCCAGCTTTTCTTCGGTAGGAGTGGGGACACCTGGAAAAAATTGGGTCACGATTTTATTGTCGCAAATGATGGACTTCACCGTGATCAAAGACAGGGGACTAGCTGCACATGAAACAAGGTTGCTAGTCTGCATGTGATAGGTAAAAACGTGCTCTGCCATCAATCCAAAATTTATCGGAAAAGAGGAGCGTCGATAAGAACATGTGTAATTTCATAAATAATACATCGGCGCGCAAGCCCAGTCTCGCTGCTGCAGCTAGCACATTTGTTGGGCCACGGAAAGCTTGCTTCGGTGGCCGGATATGTGCAGGCGTCTTGTGGGTAATGCATTTCTTCGCATATAACTGCTCTTGAGGCGGAAATTCTGGCGGTCGACGCAGCAGAGGACTGGAGGGAACCTGCCAAAATAGCCGCACTTTGAAGTCGTTCAATCTCACAGCTTCCCGCGCAGCTGACATCGGGCTTTGGCAGCCTTGTCGCTCGCATTCGTCTAGCTGAGACAAGAGATTGCATCGTACAGGCTGAAGAATCTTCTGGCACGACGTCACTTGCTTTAGTAGTCCTCAAAAAGAGCTGCTCATCCTAGATTATCGCGCGATCCGTGTAGCTGAAGAGCTTTGGGCCCCTTCGTTCTATGTGGTTGCACAAGGAAAGCTCCAAAGTTTATCCCTCTAGATCAGCCTGGGAGCTTGTGGGATTTCGATGATTTGTAGGGCACACGCAACAGCACAACTTCATGAGAGACAAAGTGGAAAAGCTGGACTCTTGCTCCGCAGATAGAAATATCAGAAAAGCTTGCGAGAAGTAGTCAAGTTTTTTCGTGAGTAACCAAATTACTTTCAAGCTTTTTTCAAGTTTCTAGCAAATTCTATCTATACTAGTGTCCATCGATTTGAGCTAAGTTCTAGACCCTACCAAAATCACACCAAATCGCGAGCTTCTCTGGACCCTCTGAAGAGACCTTGGCGAATTCATCCCCAAGGGACAGAACTGCAAAAAGGCCTTCAAGACTGAATGGTTTGTAGGGGACATGCAACAACTGGAGAAAGGAGCATAGTGTCTGGCTTTACCTGAGGCCCTATACCTATCTAGATAGCCGAGCACTTGAACACTCAAGCTCTCTCCTGATCTTGAAGCTGAGCATAGTGCTGCCCTCCTTGCAGTTTCTCAGTATATCGCGAATAATAGAGATACTACCAGAAACTTAGGGGAAAATAATCCTACGAGTGGAAACTTGGAGAAGATAAGGCGCAACAACGCTGCACTTAGGGTTACTCGACTGCGCCCCAAAGTGCCGGCGGCTTCTAAGAGACTAGCACTAAGCTGACAAACTCGACAAGACAGCAAAGTACAGAAGCAAATACCACTGGAAGGAAGAGAAGTAGCACAATACAGATCAGCACTCCTTCAGATTCAACGTCGCTCATTTTGACAGATTTAATATCAATTGACTCCAGTCGGTACAAAATTAAAACCTGATCGAGAAGAAACCTTTATCATACCATGCAAGGAAGAAAAATTGAAGCCCACTGTTAATCTGAATGCCTTTTTTTATCAGTCACAAGTTGGAATTTGCCCGTTTTAGACTATTTGTTTTTGCGTCCCCTTGGACCCACGAAAGGGCGCCCTTGCTGACTTAGCCTTATAAGATCCCAGAAGATGGCGTCTCCGTACTTAAAGAATTCTACTTACTTCACACCTAAACAATGCGTCTTATGCCCCAATATGGATGATTCCCTTCTGATCCCACTAGAGGCCAAGAGTTGCTTTCTCATTACTTTCATCAGCAGCTTCTGGCCCCTCATCCGAGTCGCTGCTGTCACTACTACTAGAGCTGTCACTACTAGAGCTGTCGCTGCTTGATGAGTCGTCACTGTCGGAGGAGGGGTCCTGCTCGACCAAGATCGCGTCCTCTGGTAGTCGCAAACGAAGTTCCTCGCTGTCACCGTTCCCAAGCCCATTCGCAGCACGGTGCGCACTTAAGGCGGCTTCAGTTGCCCCTTCGTCCTCTAATTCGAACTGCAGGCTCGTCGATAAATATTCGAAGTCGGTTTCTGATAGGACTTCTAACTTCTTCAGCGCATTGCGCTCATGTCGTTGAGCCCCTAACTTCGCCGTTCTAGCAGGTCCTGCAATAAAAACTGTGAGAGCTTCTTGCAGTTTTTCCCTTTCTTGTTTGGTAAGCGGAACTGTCCGGCGCTTGCGCAGTATATGCATGAGAATCCGCCGAGTCCTGGCAATCCAGACATTCAGGTAGCCCCTGTAAATTTGATTGGAACTCCATGAAGAAAACAGAACTAGGCCACTCTTTCACTTGAAGGATTAGCCTCGATTTTGATAAACAAAAAGCTGAAGCCTGAGACTCTCATGCAGGAAAACTTAAAACTACATATATTGGATTCGTGGAGATTGTCACGCAGATAAAATTAAAACCCGATGAGAATACAAAAGCACTCCTTAAAGGGAAAAGCTACCGCGCCCAAGGGCCTCTGCCGATTCGAAGTAGTCTGCTTTTGACTTTCGCCTGCGGTTCCCATCGTAGTGGTCCTCTGCAAAGACTTGCGTCCGCTGCGATTTCCAACATGTGCGCCGCTTCCCTCGTTCCCCGTATTGGGTATGCTATCAGCTTGCTTGATACGCTCTGCTGCTGGGATTGAAGGTAGACGTGCTTTCGCGTTTTCATTCCCCCCGACCGTCATCGATGAACCACCCGGGGTGGATCGAGCTGTGTCGCATGTGCTTCCCCTTCTCTAAAAGTTTGTCGAACTCCTTCTGCTGGCTGCTCGTGAGGGTAACATCCTCCATCTGGCCTCGGCCTGGTATCTTCCGCTGCGCTCGCTTGTCAGACACAGTGGCACTGAGTGACGACGTCAGAACTTCAGTGACATTGGTGGCCGAAACTCCTCCCTGCGTAAGCATCCCCGCAAGGCGCTGTCGTCGAGCATCTAGATCTGGAAGAACGCCCCTCATGTGATCCGAGGCCACCTGCTCATATCGTTTTTTCGGTGTTGAAGCCTCCTCCTCCTCTGCAAACTCCTTGATAGGATAGAGCTTCCTGACCTTGCGAACCATATCGAAGAGCGTCGCTATCTCCGAGGAACGCCTGTTGTTCTTCCTCCGGAATAGATAACTCGCCTCGAACTCCTTGCGTGATTTCTTCTGAGCCTTTTGACTCTCCTTTTCGCTGAGCACTCGCGGCACGTTGGAGACAGGTTCTACTCGCTGCAGCTTGCGAAACATCAAGTAAGGAGTTGGATCAAGGCGCGTCTGCCTATCCGTGCCTCTCAGACGCAAAGGACGAACTTTCTTACCAGTGGCAGTAGATTTTGTCTTCCGACTTGGCTGGCGAGTGGCTAATCTGCAGTCCTCACAAACATACGACGAGCTCTGCTGCTCACTACTATCAGCCGGCTGCTGTTTCTTCCCCTGTGGAGAAGATGCTGCAGCGGAAGCGTTTCCTTGCTTCGTAAGACTACCGGAAAACAGCGCTTCACGCGGGTTGAAAAGAAGACTTGCTGCTCCAGTACTCAGCTGCGGCGGATTCAGCGAACGATCGAGAGGACTGGCCTCCACCGGAGCGCATTCGATGCTGTTATCGCTGCTTGGCTTAGGAAAGTTGGAGCAGAAAGGCTTGCCGCAGACTAGTGCTTTCACCGTCTTACTTTCTTTGTCTTCAGTACCGGACGGCTCCGCAACGATGGGAGCAGGATCCGTTTTCCAGTCTCGCAACCGAAAGACACATGCAACCTCGGCGAGAAAGAAGCTCAGCTCTTTTACCGCAAACGACAGGTCGTTACCTCGAACTATGCCGCCCTCCTTCTGTGCCAGTCCTTTCAGGTTCAACAACAGTGGTCGAAGCGCCGCCGGCATAGAGCTGTCCGGGGAAATCACATCGACAAGAGATGCAGTTGTGGATCCAGCGGTGTAGAAAGCTGTGGACTCTGGCAAAGACTTCCCAGTGCTTAATTCTGCTAGACTCGCCCGGTCTGGTTGACATAAGTCCCACAAAACCACGAAGAAACGGCTCTCGATTCGTAAGTCGGAGCCTGCGTATTGCGCTTGTGCAGTCAGCTGCTTATTACCCTCCCGAAAAGGACGCAGCTTCTGCATCGCCAGGCCCTTTGCTGCTGATCGTTGCATCCGAGTGACCTCCTTCTTCGTCAATTTCAACGTCTTACCTGCAGCTTTTAACTCGTCTTCCATCTTTTTCCTCTGCTCCATGAATCTCTTCTCGGCTTCTGTTGCAAAGCGCGGACGTCCATCAGCTTGCGTTGGGTCCGGAGCAGGATACTGTCGGTTCGCGAAACGCGGGTGCTTGTTGTTCAGTGCTTCTAGGCTGCTCATCAGATTCAGCGTGGTCGCCTCTAGTCGCTGTTGTTCGCGCTTATTACACCACGCATTATACATGCCCACAGGCCACTCCAAGACGCCTGCGCCATCCGTATCGAAATCGTCAGGCACCCACTCCGGCGCATGCCAATGCGATTGCTGCTGTTCATGTTCGCTGTAGTTGCTTCCGCCAGTCCGACCAGCTTGCCGAACTCTAGCAGCCTGAGTTCCAGGCTCCTTATTCTGTGTTCTTGCCTTTGCCGCCATCCCCCGCAAAATCCCGATGCATGCACTGGGACGCTATGGAAGGACGGTGGGCCGCGACTTCTCGCTCAGCGTCCACCCAGTCCGCCCGGTAGTGCCTGTACTCAGTGTCCGTGAACTGGAAGTCCGAAGCATGATGTGTCGCAGCCCGACCCAGCTCCGGGAGCTTCCGACTTGGGATCCGATTGACTTTCTCCATCTCTATCATCTTATCACGCAGAGCGTCAAATCTCTGCACCGTGCGAATGCTATCACGCAGTCGAAGTTCTGCAGTAGCGCGCTGCTACCTCAGCTCCTCTAGTACTTTCTCCTTTTTTTGCTGCGCCCGGTGTTTTCGCTCAGCCGCTAGCTCTCCGAACTCCTTCTTCACTTCCTCTGAAAGCTTGTTCCACACGTCAAGGAATTCATTTCTACTTTGTGTGAGTCGCCTGAATTCTTGCAACGGGCCATCCCTTTCGAGTTCTTTCTCTACATCCTTCACTCGTCGTTCCTCTTCATGCCTTTCCTTGATGATTGCTGACTCTGCTGCGTGTATTCTCTTGCTGTAGTACTTTCCTTGCGATGCGCAGCTGACTATTGCAGAGTTGTGCCATTGTCTTTGATGTTCGTGCCGCTGGATCGCTTTTGGACAAGAAAAAAACCGCTCTACGTCGACGCTGTTATCTTCCCACTGAAGATATCCCTTGTACTCATGCAAGAAGATGTCGCGTTGAGTCTGCGCGTCTCCTCTGGATCTGCAGATCGCATCGTGGAAATTCTTCAAGCAGATGATCTCTGCTTTACTGTCTTCGGGTTGAATGTAACGTGCGGCAAATGGCGTCCTCTGAGAAGCAAAATCCTCTACAAGTGCCATCTGCTCCGCGTCCGGCGATGCAGCTGGTGCTGGCTTTGTTTCAGAAGCACTTGCAACCAAGACGCTCGAAGATGAAGCGGCTTCTCCTGCTTGCTTTGACAATGCTGCCCCTACTACGCCACCACGTGAACTATCCTCACGTGGTCTAGAAGCGTCGTCAACTAGTCTGGAGTGGTAGCATTTTGCGAGCGCAGCTTCACACTTGTGGAAGTACTTTACTAGCAGACGCGGCTTAGCTGCGAGAATGTCCCAGCGATACGTGCTTCCAGCACCGTTCAGAGCGCCGAGTGCGACCGATACTCGAGAGGAATCCGCGACCACATCTGTCGGTATGCCCTCCACGGAGCACGTCTCAAGATCACGATCGAACGCAAACAACCGGCTGACGGAGCGCTCGTGCCCGGCGCTCAATTCGCGTCTGCGGACGCTCGTCGGCTGTCGCGTCAATGCTGCAGCTGAGGCGCGAAGCGGTCCATACCCGCCAGCATATCCGATTTGCGCAGCCCTCTGCGTCTTCTTTTGATGCTTGTCCGAGAAGATTACTCGAGTTTCGCTCCCCGGAACGTAGAGGTCCTTTTTGGCGGGAAATGGACACGTTGCGGAGCAATAACCCTGAGACAAAATTGCAGACTCAGCCTCAGGAACTTTTCCCCAACGATTGAACGCAACGTTGGTCCAGTTTTTACTGGCATAGGTTTTCTCAATTCGCTCCCTTTGCTCTGCGCAAGCTAGCTGATTGATCAGCTCACTGCTGTAATCTGGGATGGAGGGAAAGTTGTCAATTGAATGAGAAGAAAGAGCCGCCTTGTCCGATTATTCTTAGAGGCTAGAGTTTGGAGCTGAATCGAGCTAACTGTCAAAATGTCGGAGAGATCGTATCCTACCAAAAATAAACCCAGGTCCATCTACTTCTAATTCTGAAACTCAAGCAGAGTCATGAGTTCGAATATACGACACTAACGGCAAATCAATGCCCTTCAGTATTATCTGCCTGCGGCTTGTTTGGTCGTGCGGTCCTTCGTTTTCAGATAGTAACTCGTCTTGAGTGCGCCGGTGATGAAACCGGAAGGCGCAGCCCTTCCAAGACGTGCGATAGAAATCGTGAAAATCGGCTTCGAATGCGGCTGCTGCTTCATCAAAGCGGTCGCTGTCGTGTACAGTTTCGATATCTTGGAGGGACGCGTGTAATAGTTTGAACCTGGAGTAAGAGCATCAGCATCCATCTGCACCAAAGGAGTTTGCTCGTCAAAGAATAGCAGTTCTCTTTTCATGGAGTCGACTGCATACACGGAATTGGCGAGGGGACGCCTTTTCGGAAATTGCCCCGAGGTTTTCGCTATAAAGTGACTAGATTTAGCAGCCGAGCCCCCCGATCAGGATGGGCCGCTTCTTGTTCGAGCGGGTTTGCGTGACACCTACAAACCAGCGCGAAACCTGGCAGCGGATGCGCGGCTTTGCGTGTCCCCTACAGACTGACAAAACCAGCAAAGTTGCGCGTCACTCCACCCTCTAGAAATTGCCACTTTTTGGTGGCATTTTTGGGCGCTATATTTTCCGCTATATTTTGTGCTATATTTTGCCAATATTTTGCCGAAAAAATCAGCCGTCTGCTCCTGGCCGGCGTCTTTTTTGGGCAAAATATACGGGCAAAATATAGCAGCCGAAATTTCTCGAACTTTGGAGATTTTGGAAGGCTTCCGAAAATGTCCCCAGAGAGGTCAAACCACGCAGCCGCCCCGAGCTCCCAGCCATCCCCTGGGGGGGAGCTGCGGGCGCCTGCTGTCGTTTCAGTTCTCCGCATTAGGTGGGAAAACGCTCCAGCTACCTGGTGCGATTTTCTGCCTGGGAGTTCAAAGCCGGCAAAATCTATCCATTTTATAGTGAAAATATTGGGGCCCATCACGAAAAGCCAACCCCTCGCCAACACGGAAACAACGTAGGTTATCTATGAAGACGCATCTCAATGATTGAAGCGCTGCATTTGTGTCATGAAAGAGCATGCTCCTAAGTGACGTGATGACGCGCCGCCCTCATTGAGCATGGGCAAAGGACTAGTATCTGGCATTCGCAGCCCATCACTTGATACACAGCGCAAACTTCCCAAAGTAAAGATCTTACGTTCGATTCCGTGTGACCGCGACCCACTCTCTAAGCGCGTCCTCATACTGGCTCACTGCTCCCCAGCCTTCGTATTGGAGTGCCCGCAGATGCGCTTCCTCAACTGCAGTAGCAAGCGCGTGAACCCTACACCACAGCACATTCGATAGCGTAACAATCGGCTGGCGTCTTTGACGAAAGTAGTTGCTCATTCGGCGACACCAAGACGCGCAATAGAAAAATGACGGAAGCGACTTTCTGTCGCCAGCAAAAGCGAAGCTTCCCATCTGCAACTCATTCCCCTCCTTGCACATCATCTGGCTTACCAGCGGCTGGGCCTTGCCAATGACTGCACACGCGTGTTTGATGGTGTCGGTCTCTTCTCCGACACCCAACAGCGACAAGCCTTCGCCCAGCTCATCGCCCTCTTTGTCGTCTTTACTACCACGACCGTTTTTCTGTGCAACTGCAGCAGCAATTTTCTTCACAGCCTTTTTTGCTCCTAGAACAGCACGCTGCCCGATCCGGACGAGGTCGTAACAACGCATCAGCTCAGCGGTCGTCTTGTCGACAACGTAGCGCCCGAGAGAAGCGCTGTATGTCGTCTCTTCTCGCTCGAGCGCCATTTTGGAGACCATCCCTAGAAACTTATTTCTTCTGTCCAGCACCGGTTTGGCACATCTCTTATTCAGTTTCAACATGAGCAAAGATTCGCCGTCGTTGAAGGTGATTCCTGTTCGTTTGTACGAGTGGTGTGCATCAATGTCCGCAACTCTTATCGCTGGCTCGAGTTTTGCCTTTCCCCTGAAGCTCCTCGCGAAACGCCGACAGATCTCTCGAGCTGCGCGGCCATTGTCTGCTATGTCATCAGCAGAGATATCGGGTGAGCTCATGCGCTCCTCTTCCAAAGGCACCAGTCGAGCTGCAAAAGTAAAGATAAGAGATAAAGCTAGAGATGAAAACGATTAAGCGACGCTTTGCTGAAGACTATACGCAGAGCAAAATCATCACACCAAGCTTCTCAGACAATTCTCCTGCTGCAACAGTAGCGCAATTAACTTTACCAGCCGGCCTCAGAGTCATGGGCGAGATCGCGGGGCCTGGATCCTTTTTCTTCGTTTTATTGTCTAGTGGCACTATGCGCAGCGATGCTGTATCGTAGTCCTTCTCCGCCAGGACTGTTGCTCCAAGCAGGTCGGTTTCATCACTCTGAATCAACTTCCACCACCGGCTGACCTCGTCTACTACTTCTGACTCCTCCATGTCCAGCGCGAGGCTCAGGTAGATGCAAGCCCTAGAAATAAGATTCCGCGCTTTATCAGTTCGGGGATACTCACCATCAAGAAGAAGTCGATGCCCTTCTTTAAGGTCGTCTAGTCGCGCTTGTGCAGCCGCTTCTCTCTTCTGTTCTTTCAAGTCCTTCTTCTCCTGCTGCTTCAGAGATGGAGCGCGAGCACTTTTTTTATTGGCCTGATCGAACAAAGAGTCTACTTCATCTGCTTCCCATTCAAATTCTTCAGTCATAGACTTCTTCGGCCGCCCGCGCTTGCGCGGAGGGCCTGCTTCAGGAGCTAGTTCTCGAGGGTCGTCAGGCTCCTCGTCGGGGACTAGTAGTGTCTGCGTCGACGCAGTTTGCAGGCGGTACTGGTCCGCATAACACTTGATGTACTGCCGAACTAATGTTGCCGCTTCGCTTGCCAGAAAGAATTCCGACGATGCCGGTGCGTCAGTGCTTTGTTTGGTCTCCTCGTCGACGCTGAGTCGCCTTGCTCCTAAAATGTTGCGTCGCTGCTTGCCGAAATTTGCAAGAAGAGTCTCCTCCTCGGCCGTCTGAGTTGCTAGTAATCCACGTCTGAGGCCGGAGGGCTGACAAGAAGGTCCTTGCCTTTCAGTGCGATCCCTCGCTGCGATTCTATCAGAGCGACTCTCATGCGCTTTGATGTCTCTTGCAGCCCCGTCGATGAGGGCACGAGCCGTCTCATCTGATAGGAAACGCGACAGGTCCATTCTGCGCAAGGAGTGTTTTCCGCACTCGGTCAATCATGTAAAGCAGCAGTCCCCCCGCTGCAGAAGCATCGACGTCAATATGCGGACAAGCCGTCGCGATTTCGCAACAACTTGCTCCAGCGTCGTATTAGTCCGCGACTCGCGAGAAGAGGAACGTCTTGGCCTTATTTCAAACCATCTTCTGACACATTGGCAACGGTTTGAGAAGCAATCTATAGGAAAGAACCAAATGGATTACTTTTAGGAGACCCTTTTGGCTTTGCAGCTAGTAACGTCAAACGTCAATAATCGTCTACTTCAATTTAGAGCATGAATCAAAGTCATTTAGCCGTCGGGCTCCGACATTTCTGGCTGGGTCAATGAGAAGAGGATGGGGCTGCGTATCCGGAAATGCACTCTAGGGGGAGGCTTCAGTTTGTCTAGTTTGACGCTACTGACTCACTCGCATCGAACATGGGTCAGATTATAGCCACCTGCTCCAGGTTACAGATTTCCACAACAAAGCCCACGCTGCGAAGGCCTCCCAACTAGTTGCTTCATTTCAACACGGTGTCATATATTCAGATGCTGAGAAGCTGCCACATACGAAAGTGGACCCAGGCGGCACTAGCTCGCCAAGAAGTGACGACCATGATTGAAGTATGAGCTTTAATCCAGATGATTTCTTAACGGGGTTCGCAACAAGTCAAAAACTTCAATGGCGATCGCCACCGCAACACTTCAGAGTACAGCTCCGTCGGTTTTTCAATGATTACAGCCCCTTTCTCAAAATTTCCTCGCTACCAAGTCCAGACTTCACGCTAGTAAAGTGTTGCTCCTGCGCCAAATTTTGAACGCAGTCTACTCCTAGGCTACCGTCCGCGCCTAAGGCTTCATAGATTCGCGAATATTTATTTTGATGACTAAAAGCGTGCTTCTACGTACTTGTTGACCTGTTGTCTATCTCATTTATCTCAGGGCTTACGCGTTTGGATGTGAGATAGTCCATCAGCAATACCTTCGCAACGAGATCACCGCAAGAACCTTTCAAAGACGCGATAATTAAATATATAACGGGCTCACTTCAATAAGTGCATCAACATCAGACCACAAGTTTGCGTGTGGAAATGTATCATCTTCATGCGATTGATTGTCTGCAATAATTGCAGCCGCAGTCTGTAGCTCGTGTTATATCGAAATGGACAGCGTAGCGCTTTCACAAAATCGCCACAGTTGTAGTGCTCTGCTGTAAGTAGTAGGTCTTCTGTCAGGGACAACATTTAGAAAATTTAGATCATAATACTCGAAAAGAACAAGAGCTCTGACAACTTTCAACTATAACTATGATAATCGTTGTAAGAGCTAAGAACTGACAATCCGAATGCATGTAAATAATTTCACCACACTGAAACTAGCTCCCCCTTCCCTACTCTGGCACCAAAATCAACGTGGTCACACAAGACGCAGTCTTGTGCGTCTATGTCATCGCAATGGAATGCCCCGAAGCCTCTTCTTGGCCAAACTCCAAAAAGGCAGATACTCAGCCTCCCTATCAAAGACCCCGACGCCATTCTTTAGAACTTACCTGCTGCATTGATGGAGAGAAGGAAATGATTTGTCCAAAGAGTTCAGAGGAAAACGTCGAAGACAGCATGAGAAAGCAGACGCGGAGACAGAATAGCTTCACCTGATGGGAAGTTGCAACATCAGCCAGGTGCTACCTTCCAAGAAAAGACTGCAGTATGGACAACATTGCTAAATTAGACTGGTAGTAGCAAGTGAATAAAAAACATAGACTGATCTAGAATGCCTTTCATCTACTGGACCAGTAGCGTCCCACCTCCAATTCCGCACAAATGAATCTGCCAACTGGGGCCAGATATCCAGATCCCCGCTACAAGCTACAGTCACAGTTCCAGCAATATTCAAACTTACAAAAAACCCACTATCTTGCCCCGCCAAAATCCGCGCACCGAGCGAGGCGCTGGGAGAGCCTGACTATCGTGCGTAAGAGAAATGCTAGCAAGAGTCAAAGAGTTTGACGTAATGAATGGGGCGAAGCGTGGACAGCGTCGACTGAGACTCCGGTGGAAAATACTCACGCCACAGCTGTGAAACATGTGGGCTACGAAGTGTGAATAACTTGCCACAAAAAACGACCCTACAGAAGCATGGGTAGAGATACCTAAACTACTCAGCCACTTCCATATCGTCTTCATCCATCGCCAATTCATTTGCCATTTGGTGAGCCTGTGGCGCCTGCACACGCATGATATCGCGGCGATCAAGTTCGGGCGGCGTATCCACTCCAGAAGGGGCTGGCGGAGCGGCTGACGAGAGGAAAGAGCTTTGATCTGTCAGTCTTCTAGATCGAGTGAAACAAGACTTGCACGCCATGAGGAAACTATATTCACTGGCTACAATCTGCATCATCATCCTACTCGCAGAGTCATGGTCTGAAGATAGAAACGATAATAGAAGGAGTTGAATATCTGCCAGAGTCGCAGCATATTCAAACTACAGAAACCTAATCAACTCGATGCAGAGGGTTCTCTTACGATCGGCGATCTTGATAAGTCCCAGCGCTTCGTCGATGCTCTTCTCCAAGACCAGTCTGACCTCGTCGTCGATAACGCGGTCCACAAAATACGGACGGTTCCACATCAGTTTCTCCTTCTGGTGCAATTCGTCACCAATTTTCTTCAGCAAAGTCTGCACCTCGGAGTTCGGTTCTGAAAGGATGGCGGGGAGGTAAGAATAAGGAACACAGCAAGAACTCGACGAGCCTCATTCAATGTCTGGCGTCGCACGATATGAAGAATATAATGCCTGAAGAGTATACTGAACAGAAAGAAAGACTTCAGTGGCGGCTAATCATTTCCAGGCGCTTTAGTCAGAAAAAATGAGGAATAGCACGGGCCATGTTTGTCTTGGTCGCCGTGTGAATGCGTACCGATCTGATGACACGCCCTGTCAACTCGCGAGTCGTCTCAAGAGATTTCTTCAACTTCTCAGCCATGGCTTCCATCTGGCGCATCTGGGCGGCCTGTTGTGGGATTATAAGAGGGTAGACGCTTTTGGTGCTCATCCATGTAACAGTCAAGCTGTTTTATCAGAATTGTTGAAGATAGAAGTCGATGGGTGATAGAAGCTGCTACGTCTTCACTACTGAGAACGAATGCTCTTGAGTCAAATACTGGCGCAGAAAAGAAGAAATATCAGGAAAAATGCAAACTCATTGTGCTGCTCTCGGGTCTTCTCCAGAGCACGTAGTTGCGCTTGGAGCGCGCCTTGATCGCTTGCCATGAAGCGGCAATCATTTTTGATATCGCCGAAGATGTCCTTCACATCTTTGAGTGCCTTGGCAGCCTGCTGCGAGACCACGTAATTCGCATGGCGTATCGGATTCAAAACGTTCGGAATATCTGGCATCTTCAGGGCTCCAGCCTGGCGCAGAACCCACATGATGCTGTCTAGCAACATTGTGCCAGTCACCTCCGGGCCATCGCACCTTTTGCGGAAGGTGTCTCGTAAGGTTAACACCTTGCCGTCAAAACTGGGATCGCGGAAGATTTGGAACGGGTCGATCACTGGCGGGCCAGCAGCTGGTTGGACGTCATTACTCGATCCTTTGTCTCCGTCTAAAGATCCAGCTGCTCCAGAGCGCGCGCTGTCCAGCAACTGACTAGAAGAAGAACCACCAGCGGAGACTGTAGTTGTGTTCAAGTCCGACATTTTCAGCAGCTTGCGTGTGGATTTTTTGGACTCGTCTTCCCAAGAAGAAGAGGAAGAATCTGATTTGGGGACTATTTTGCCGCCCTTCAGCTCAACGCCCGGCTTCCCGACCATATCGCTCAACGTGTTCAAGATCTGAGTTAGCAGCTTCTGACTCGCCATGTGCTCCTCCATTTCTACACCCATATCACCTGTGTGGATGGGCGTCAGATTCTCCACCGCATTCAAGATCGCCTTCTGCATGTCCTGGCCATTCTTCTTTGCACTAGAGGAGACGACGCCTTTTTTTGCACTCGCTGGCAGCGACTTCGCCTTCTGCTCCACCTCAGCCAGCAAGCGCTTAGAGTTGTTGCGACGCGGGCTGCGGCTGCGATTGGCAGCGCGGCCACGAGCCGGCGTGGCATCTCCCAGCAGAAGCTCACGCTTCTTCACACCGGCCTGCTCCATAGACTCGTCGCGGAGGGACTCTTTCTGCGACGACGGTGTCGGGAACTCGCGACTGGGCGAACGGTAGATCTCGGAGCCTGCGTTCTTTTGCTGCGGAGCAGCTTCGGTGAGTTCTCCAGCCGGAGAGTCGAACTTGCTGGCCGACGTGTTTTGATAAGGTGGAGAGCTTATGCTGTTCGCAAAAAATTCGGATGAGATGGAGTCTCTTTTTTTCGAAAGATGCACCCTGAGAAGTTGCTACTGTGCGAATGCCTATGCCTAATGAGCTGAGTCGTTTGATTTTCGTGATGAGTGATCTTACCGGAGAGCGTCACGCGCTATCGACTTTCGGAAGTAGATTCTTCCTCGCTTCCATAGTTAATATTAAAGACACCTTGGGCCAGCTTCAAAGTTTTCAAGTAGTGACCAGCTAGAAGAAGGAGGTAGTCCTAATGAGTTCAATGACCAGCCTGAAGAAGCAAAAACCCGCTATGCAAGCAGGGAAAGAAATTAGAAAAACCAACTCAGAAACTAGTACTCACAGACACGACGCAAACACCCAAAGGTCTACCAGCCTCCCTCAATTTCCACGAGACGAAAACTTCAAAATTCGACAAGTCTTGCGATCAGCGTGAGAATGTTGGCAATTCAAGATGCGTTTTCAGATGCTTTAGAGGGCGGATGCTTATCCTGGTCAGATGATACACAACGGCAGCTCCGTCCTGAACTACGCCAAAGCCTGCTGCAAGAGTTGCAGCCTCACGAACGCCTTCTGTGGATTCCAAAAATCATACGAAGCACCAGCAGGCATCTAGGTGCCGAGTAGTATGGTCAGCGCTCTTTTATCTTTGAGTCCCTACCATAGAAAAACTCTCCGAAGCATCAATCGCGTGACTCTGCCACGGTCTTCGCGGTTATCTATCTAGCGGGCTCGTGCAGAGGAGTTTTAGCATTGACGTCAACAACCAATTAAGTCCTTGTTTCCAGTTTTCTCGACGAGAATCATCAAAAGCGAACCTTGATCACTTCAAGGTAAACCATGTAAGGCATGCGGATGAAAAAGGGCTTGAGTGATTTGCTCGTAGACCTTCCAAAAATAGGCCCAAAATGATAACAGTACTTCATTACATTTTTGAACACATCATCCACAAACTTTCCACGACACCAAAATGGTCCAAGTTAGGCGACCCGTTTCTTGATCGTCGGAAGGATCTGCGAGCGATGCAGTCCCATCTCCTCATCTGCTCCTTCGATAAGTGCATCGCCACAGCACTAAGAAGTCGATGCACTACTAAAGCCATGACTTCAGCGCAACGCCATCCCCTCACATTCGCCACATTTTTTCCCGCCGCATACTACTATAACCCCACGCACGAAAATTGACCAGAAAGCCATCTCGATCAATTCCAATTTTATCAAACAGTCTTCGCGCGATCTTTTAGCCGATGCTTTCTAGCGAACCCAGTTACTCTATGAGAAACATCCATCAGAGCGCGTGGCCTCTTGACTAGCAGAAAACTACTGTTATTAACTAAATAATTAAACTAGATAATACAACTAAACAAAATGACTAAAAAACTCAGACACCACCTTAGTATACAAAAGGATATAATTTTTTTTAAGTTTGTGGCTAGGCCTCACGCCAAGTAAATAGTAAGTTTTTCTATAGGAGGCATAGAAAAACTTAGGAAAGTATAGAAAAGCTTAGATATAAGATAGAAAAACTAAAAAGAAGATAGAAAAACAAAAGAGATAGAAAAAGATAAGAAAGCAAAATGAAGAGAAAAAGATAGAAAAACATAGGTACACAATAGAAAAACTTGATCATGTATAGAAGTACTCAGATCGTCATAGAAAAGCTACAGAGTTGAACTAGTTCAATCAACTAGTTCAATCAACAAGGTTTCAACAAGGTTTCAACAAGGTTTCAACGAGGTTCAATCAACTAAGTCAATCAACTAGGTCAATCAACTAGGTCAATCAACTAGGTCAATCAACTAGGTCAATCAACTAGGTCAATCAACTAGCTCAGCCACTTCTGTCGGCTCGTCTTTGGTGACGCAGTTTCTCTTTGGTGGCATTCACCTCCACAAGGGTGCACCCGTACAAGCACGTTCTCCACAAGGGTGCACCCGTGCAAGCACGTTCTCCACAAGGGTGCACCCGTACAAGCAAAGCGTCTCCACAAGGGTGCACCCGTACAAGCAAAGCGTCTCCACAAGGGTGCACCCGGCCAAGGTCGGACTCACTGCAAGCAAACAACAGAAAAGCTGACGCCGGAGGTGACACATCTTGAGATAGATTGCAGCACGAGACACGCGAGAAGTTACAAAATTGCTCAACGGGAAAAAAATGGGCTGAGCCTGTTTGCTTCACAAGTGGCTTACTTATGGCCCGGCAGCCTCTCAAGCTGTACGACATAGGCAACCATATGCACGGGGAGAGCCTCGGGGAGCTTCGGTATGTCTTGCAGAGTAGTCTGCAACCCAAAAGGGCTGGAAGGTGCTGAGCTTATGCGGACACACGAGACAAACGAGACACGCCGTTCGCCCTCCTTCATCTGTTTCGAATTCGTTTCATTTTCATGCGCTCAAAGCGGTGCAAATAGTTGGAAAAATTTGCGAAATTCGGAGAAGTTTTGTCTTACACTGAGAAGCCGCAGAGAGTCCACGGGAGAATCAACGGAAAGAAATAGAGGCCACACGCCACCAATGTCAAAGAGGCTCACAGCCCCTCGTCTTCGTCTGCGTCTTGTTTGGCGCCATGGCCATCAGCTTCTACTCCTTTATGCAAGGCGTCTAGGTCACAGATTTGGTTTATGCATCTACTTACTTCACAAAACACAGAAATGAGATACATTGGGTGCTGTTTGGCGTCTCGCATAGCCGTTCCGAGATGGTTTTGCGTCAAAACAGTGCCAAACTCTCTAACCTTTGAGTAAAACAACGTCATGAAGCTCTGCATCTCAATGGCCCACCCCATGTCTGAGGCACGGCCAGGCCTCGCGGAAAAGTTGCAGCCTGATTCTGGTCGGGTTACCCAATTGATCAAGCTCATATTAGAAGGAAGGAGATTGGTACATAACTAATCAGAGGCACGGAGTTGGGCGCGATGGTTTTACTTAGTGGAGACAGAAAGACACCACCGACGGAGATGCCGGAGGGAAACAAATAAGGTGAGCACGTGGCAAGCCCGTAAGTTTAGGCCCGCGCCCAAAGATGGTCGCCGGGTTTGGCGACGGTGATTTTTTGTAGCATCGGTATGCCAGATGCTTCGAGCCAAGTAGGTCTCGGCTCCAGAGAAACAACTTCCCACCAGTCCAGCTGCCCAGGAGATTGATGCACGCTGCTAAAAATCTTTCATATGACGCCTGTGACGTTATGAGGCCAAGAAGAAACTCCGGCCACACATTATCCGCGTGGGCTGTGAACTTTACGTAAGATGATGCCGCTGTCTTCCTTTGTTCAGCGGACAAGAATCGTCGCCACGTTTTGGAATCACTTTCGTCATCGAGCAAGCCTTTCGCCGCTTGAAAAACCTATCGAGTGCACAATTGAGAAAAATAAACACTGAACCCCAAAAAAACAAAGCTCGACCCCTAGCGAACCACTCAAGAACAAGATAGAGCGCCCACTTGCGTAGGAAACTAGTTCTTAGCCATACTAAAACGCACGCGCGTGCCCTGTGTAGCGCCCAGCATGCTGCTGCGAAGGTGGTGAAGAATGTAAAGAAACGAAGTACCTCAGAAGCCGTCGGCCGGGCACAGTCTGCCAGTTTTTGCAGCCATTCCGTCAAAAACCGTTCCGACATGAAAAACGTCATGTATATCGCTAGCCTCAGCGTCTGCAGCGTTGACGAGTTGCCTAAAAGCTGGCAAGGTTTAGAGAAGTGGGGCCAACTGTAGGCAAAACAAATTCACACACACTCTGAGATAGTGCAACGATGCGAAGGCAAGCGCCTACGCCCATCCTATTGATTTACTCTGCTGAACAGGTGGCAAAGAAGTGGCTGCCCAGTAGCTGAGGCGTGTCAGCTACTGGCGCACTTATGAGAGACGAGAAGCACTCCGCGACCCATAACCAGCTGTCTACGTTTTTCCGCGACTTTTCCATATAAGTCAGGCTTACACTTTTGCTGCATCCATGCCTGCACTTGTCTCCCGGTAATTTCGACGATTTTCGTGGCCTGGCTTCTGTTCTCTTTCTTGTGGAAAGTAAAGACATTGACGACCTTCGGCAGCGTAATTGTTAATGCCGTGTCGAGAATCTTTTTGGACTGATGCGCTTTCGTGACGCATATCACATACGTGTTCACAATTAGCATCACCAAAGGCCAGACGCAGGAAGCGTCTGGATATCTTTGCTGCTGAGATAGTGTCATCTTGAAGCCGTGCAGCAGACGGAGAGAATGGGACGCAACTCCCACACCAGAGAGAAAGGAACGAAACTGACAGCGAAGAGACTCCTACGCAGCGCTGGGCTGTTAGTTGAAGAGAATTCTGCTAGCTAGTCTGCACAAAAAAAGAGACAAACTATGACCACACACAGTGGGCACGTCGCTAGGTAGATAATAGGGAGAGAAAGCGCGCGATAATCAAGAGAGACAGCGATAATAGAGAAAGAAAGTGCTTCTACCGAGTATCGCTCTTCGATAAAACAAAGGCGACAAGACAGAAGAATAGGCGGCGCCATTTGAATGCCGAAAGAAGTCACACGCTTGGGGCGTAACTAGAGTAGTTCTTCTCTCTTGCTTTGAAGCACCGCCGCAGTGCATTTCTCTACTCTCGACGCCATTTGTACATGCCTCGACGAGCAACAGACGGCCCCTCTAGTGGGAAAGTGTGTAGACTTAGCATGCTTATGCTGTGGGAAATGCGGCAACCCCAGAACATCGATCAGAAAACACAGAAGCAGGCGCGCCACTGGTGAAGAATGGAGACACACTGACCGCCTTACTTTCTGGGCTAGTTCGTGCAGAGTGGAAAGGTGAATACGCTAAGAAATATTTATTGACTCTGAACGGTCGGCAGGACTTTTTTCGCCAAGTCTTCCGATGCAATACATGGATGGACATCTGTCAAGCTGAGTGGATGCACTTTCTGGATGGACATGCGCAACGTCTAATACTCCGCGGTAGATCCCTACGCTGTTCATGTGCATGCAAAAAGGCGCCCCTTTGAAATACAAGCACAGACTGGCACTTCCTCTACTTCTCGAACTTCTTCACGACTCGTTTAAGACAGCTCTTCAAGGTCTTGCCCGGTCCAACGTGCTACATGCCAATCGACGAGAGGCACACCTAGAACCGCCTGCCGCTGCACCCAACGCTCATCCAACAAGAGCACCATCCTAAATGGCTTTGCCGCTAATGCTCCCGCCCCTGATGGAGAACCTGGGAAAGAACATAGTGCGACAAAGAAAATGAAGCAGCGCCCAGGGTGGTGGGTGTAAAATGAAGAAGAAGAAGAAACAAACGAGAAAGAAAAGCTATAAAGGTAAGAAGGAACGCCGCTCGGCAACATTTGAAACGACGAGAAAAGAAGTGGCAGCGAAGTGCTTTCACTGTCGAAATTTTACACATAGGGCGAAACTTTTGAAGCAGAACCAACGGAGACAGACACAGATGAAAGAGCACGCAGAAAAGAAGCTAGCAAGGAAGTCGCTTACTGTTTCGCGAGAGCTCCTCTGGCCCGCGTCGGGCTCGGCCAAGAGCCTGTCTAGCCGCTATGCTCGTGCGTTCTTCCATATCTACGACCTCGCTGTCAATTTGGTAATTTGCCGTCGATCGAAGTGGCAGACTAAGTAAGCAGACTGCGTGGGAGGAGAAGTTCGCCCCTTCAGCAATCAAGCCGCAGTACTCAGCGATGAGAAACGCGACTCCCCCGCTGTTTACATGCCTGGAATATTGCGCCAGCTCCTCTGGACCCGTGCCACGGTTTTCGATGAAGATGCTCGCCAAGCTCGTCGATGAGAAGGCAAGCTGCAGCCGGAGCTCGTTGCTAATTAGAGTTAACCTCCAAGAGCTTCCTAGTGCGGAGCCTCCTACAGTGTGAAACTGGCAAAGAAAATTCGCCGAAACTGACGAAGTCCCCCTCATTGAGTACTCACTTCCGCTAAGCCCTTACTATAGTAGCCTCGACGAGTGGCCTCACGACTAAGAAAGAGCCTTAAGCCTAACAGGTTTGCGAACTCGTAGCCGTTGCGTGTAACCTGTGGGTGCTAGTTGGTGCTGGTGGAATCTGCCGAGTTTGCTCGGTTTCATTGTTCTCGATCATAGCTAGACCATTCTACGCGCGTGCTCCGTACGCGCCTACTTGAAGATAGCAGAGAGTGCGGGTCACTTAAAGCGTGAGTTTGTTAGTACCACAATCCCGACTCCTTGCCTCGCGCCTCCGGCTCCCATCGCTCGGCGGATTGCAGCAGGCAAAGCTGCGAGGAATTGCAGGTATGGCATGCGCTGACCCTTTTTTCTGGCGTCGCCATTGGTAATCGCATGAGCATGAAAGAGGGAGAGCCAAGGCCAAGACCGGCTTTCTACTGATAGATGACACCACTAACAAAGAGCGCACCCACTTAAGATTGACGATAGCACGCACGCGCGCTCATGAGTTAGCTAAGAAGCGAAAGCAGTGACGTCGATGGAGGAGGGGCTCGCCCTAGTAGTAGCATGCCGGTAAGGAGGCGGCACCTGTTTACTCATGTCGGCACTTTTAGAGCTAGGGAGATGAGGCGAGAAAGCTAACTACCACCCGGCCAAGCCATAAACTGTCGGACACCGATACCGAAAAGGGTCCTTGTAGGGCACCACGTCGCGGGGGTCTGAGATGCATTTCCGGACACATTGATACAGGGCGTCCCCATACGCGAATAGAGTCCCAGAGGCGAAGATTAGTGGGCCAACAAGTGGCTTGCGGCTGTTCTCGTCAACTGATGCGATGTGGCCCAAGAGGAACTGACGCGCCTCGTCTACTATCGTGGGAACCTTCTTCGAGATAGTTTCCCGCTGTGACAGTAGAGCATGCGTCACGATTTCTACGCGGCCCGTCCTTCCAACTGCCTCCCTTATTAGAGGTAGAGACCGAATGCGACCTCGAAGGAATTGTAAGTGTCTGACAGTCTGGGCCTTGCCATTAGTTGCATATTTGAGCAGCGGCCTAAGCGCCAGCACTGCCTTCTTTCAATCGCGGCGAGCTCAAGCGCGTAACTTGTTTTTTCCTGCGCTGCGCCAAGCGCCACGCACAAGCCCCCGGCACCTCCTCCAGTGCTGCAGCCAACGTTCCTGGCCTTTCTTCGATGTCCTGCACCGCGGCCGCATCTGACGCACGCCAGTACCCACATTTCTCAGCCGAGAGTTAGAAGAAAAGACGCGCCACTAGCCCTGCCGTTAAAACTGGATAGAAATAGGGACTACTAGCGCGACAGCCCGCATCACTTCGCGCGCCCCTTCTAGAACTCAAGCTGCCTGCTGCTAATTACTGCGACTTGTTACGTTATCATAAGAACAACACTCAAGCACCTTCTGAGCAACGCTATCAGCCTGCCCGCCATCCTCGTCAGGCTCTGCTCCTGGTACGGCAGAGCGGTACGCAGCGTCGAGTAATGGCCGCAGCTCTAAGCTCTTGCATGCCTGGGCGATAGGTGGCGAGTTTGTTGATGTAGTTCCAGATATAATTTAATAAGCGAAACAACCTACAGAATCGCTATAGTGTCAAGCAGGAGTGAGAGCACGTAGCAACACTGCTGGTGGATGAGAAGACAATCCGTATCTATGAGAACATTAGACCTTAAAAAGTTGGGAGTACCTTCCCACGGGACACATGAAGGACGAACGGCAGCTCGAGCTCCCGGCATGTGCGAGCAACGACCTCTTTCTGCTTGTATGTTCGCACAGCGTAGGCGAATTAGAAGTAAGGCACAGGCGCTGCCAAATGCCAGCGGTAGTCAGATTTAGCTTCCTAAAGGCGCTCCCTATCTACTAAGCTACAAGAGGAGCTTCTCTCAGCAATGGCCGCGATGAGTGTAAGTCTAAGTGCTAAGCTGTCCTGGTCGCCCTCTTCTCAAACTCAGCGCCATAATGAAGAGTCACACCAGACCGAAAAGAAGACGCCTGAAACCCCTGCAGGAGCGCCTTCGTCTTGCCGATCCCGCAGCAGCCTTCGATCGATCTTAGTGGGACCCAAGCACTATCATGAGAAAGAAGCTGCCACGCTTTAATATGCTTGGGAAGTTGTGCTTGCGACCACCGCGCCACATACTCTAAAAGTGTTGTTATCGAATGACTTATAACAAAACTCCCAAGATGGCGACTTATAAGATGATAGCCCCATGGGTCTCCATAACAGTCCTACTCTTTTGTAGTTGAACATCATAGCCGCGACTTGTGCGATCCGTTCCTGGCCGGCGGTCCGGCCACGGTGCTCTTCGTGCCCGAAGCACGTTGTTCCAAGACGAGCAAACGGAAGAGATGGCGGCATTCTTCTTTCTGTTCCAAGACGAGGCAACTTACTAACTCTAGCTCTTAACTAATCAACTCTGTCAAAATTCAGGCCAGGCCTGTCGAAGAACTGTCTCTCCCTCTCAATAGCTGCCCGACGTTCTAACTAGAGAGACTGACAACCACCATCATCACGCATAAAGCAGACGCTTACGAATACGGAGTCAGGTGGGTTCTATTCCCACCAGCGAAATCGCCTTCATTGCTTTGATAAATTTAGACACGTGACAACGCATCAACCGATGCAAATCTATTAAAAACGAGGTAGCCGCACAACGAACATGGCTCCGGGTCTGCCCGTCGGCGACGGCGACCTTTGAGGCGAAGCAAGAGAGGAGCGCGCCACGCATGTGGTGCCTTCGATACCTAGTCGCTGACAGTCTGAGACTAGGCCCCAAACCGTCACACAGCAGCACGCGCGCGCTCATCTCGCCTGGCTCCAGCCGTGCATAGACGAAGCGCTTCAATCTTTTAAAAGCTTCGAGATATTCGCTAATGTTGTAAATCAGAAATACTTGCCAGGAGAGGGGGGAGGGAGAAGTCTGGGGGTTGCAGATAAGAGAAAAGCGGTTCCATCCTGTAACATTGGGAGGGGGATTCCTATAAAGATCGCGCGCGGGCGACTCGGTGACTACTTCTTTGGGGGTGGGTTCTATCGTGGTGCCAAGGGTGAGCAAGGCCCTTGAGTGATTTTATGCCATCGGTCCACAACCATCCACGGCAACATAAAAAAAAACAACTGAAGTGAAGAGAGACATTATACATCGCCAAACCTTCTACAGATCAAGCGCATCTTCCTCGTCATCGTGTTCGCTAACATTGGTTCCCACGTCTGCCGACGCGGATGGCTTTTTCTTTTTGTTCAGGCGTGCCTTTTGTAAAATTTCCAGGCGCCTCTTGCGCGCGTCGGACATCTGCCCCTCACTCTCTTGGTTTCGTCGCGCGCGCGTGTCCTCGTCGGCTTTGCGACGGTTTAGAACGTAGCTCCTGCACTCTTCTAGCGTATCCCCCATATGCGGACAAATTTTTATCTTCTCATTCGCAGTGCGCTTCTTCTTCGTCGGCTGAAGCGGAGCTGCTGTCGTTAGCACCAGCGCGCTGCCTTCGTTGCTAGTGCTACCGTCGACAGGGACACAGCCCGCGCCAAGGACCTCAGGCCCAAAGCCTACGCCGAAGCCGTCATCCTGGTCATCCTCCAAAGTATCCAAGTCAGCAGTCTGCTCACCCTCCAAAGTATCCAAGTCAAGACGCGGGTGCGATTTTATTGTTGCATACTTCTTGCACAAGCCGCACTTGGTGAGCTTCTTGCTGCCCTTCTCGTTCTTGTTGCCCTTAGTCTTAGACGGCGGGTTCTCTTTGAACTCCTTGAGCTCTTTCTCGTGCTCCTCTCGTAACGCTAAAACTTCCGGGCCAGTGCTGAGCCCGGTGTCTTTGTTAGCTCCAGGGGCCGCGCCCGCCGACGTGCTGCCTTCTTGTTGTCCTTGTCGCTCTGGTGCTTCGCCTGGTGGTTGTCCTTGTTGCTCTACTAGTGGCAGCGCCGCTTCCGCGCTCCCCCTGCTGCTGGAGCTGGTGGCCGCTTTGAACGGTTGTTGCTCTGCTTGCTGCCCCTTCAGCGGAGCAGCCACGTCGACCATGCGCCGCCGCACACTCAGCAAAAGCCGCCCAGTAAGGGACTCGTGGGAGGATCTTCTGTGCCTGATGAAGGCGCGAATCCAGTAATCGCTGACGTCCCTGAATTTGCTTTAGAGTATTCCTCTACTACGCTCAAAAAAATGGAAGACATGCTGCTAGACGGGCGCCCCGCTTTCGGTTTTCAGAACTAACCTAAGACCCCCCCCCGGCTCCTCCTATACTAACACAAGTACTAACTTACTCGACCCCACCGAAAGCGAAGGCCCCTCCTCATCTTGCTACTTTGGCTACGTAGCCTCCGAGCCTAATGCTACCAAGTCTGGCACTAATTTGAGGCCATATCTCGATGCCCGCGGCACCTGTCGACGGTCTTGCTGAAGGTTGTGCACGTACTCCTGGTATTTCTGCCGCACCCCTGCGATGGCCGCACTGCTCACTTCGGCCGCAGACGCTGAAAAAGAGATCCACGAATTAGACGAAGCAAGTAGAAGACAAAGACAATCAGTGTGCTGTTTTATAGTTTAGAAGTGTCCCACTTGATGATAAAAGGGAGCGACGCCCCTGTCTTGGCTGTGGTCGCTCCATAACTTATTGGCAATTATTTACGGCAGTCCATCTCTATGCTCATGCGGAGTGCTATCGCACTCAGCCACTGCGTTTATTTTGTTTGTTATTGTTTACGCCTTAACTGCCTCTATGCAGAGGGCTGAGATTCGGCCACTCATTTGTGGCGACCATGTCTTATAGCTTTGGACTTTTGTCGAAATCGCCATTGTGAAAGCGCGGAGGCGCTCGTGCGCGAGGGTGGCTTGGTCGTTCTTCGCCTCCTGGTGGGCGTCAATGAATGCCGCTTCGAGGACGCTGCTACCAGCTTCAGCAAGCTCGTCCTTCGAAGCCTCGACCTCATCTCGCAAACTGCCTTCGGGTAACTGGTATAGGTAAGCGCCAAACACGCGAGCAGCCAGAATTCCCCGCTCATCGACGACGCAACCTGAAGGCAAGGGCGGGAGGGCTACGCCCGGTTCCCCGTCCTCGATATCAGCGACAAGAGACGCGTCGACGTTAGGCCACTCAATTCCTAGTCTTTCGGCCCTTCTGTGGTTGAATAGCGCAGCGGCGTCGCCCAGCTTATGATGCGTGACCTGTGGCAGTTGAATACTATTAAAGAGTGAGAGTCAGAGTGGGAATTCTAAAGAGTGAGAGTGGGGGCCTTTCTAAAAGGCCTAAGAAGTCAGAAGATGCAAACGGCCAGAACTTGCGTTCAGCCTCTTGGTGTTATGTGAAAAGAAAATAAAAGCCGAGAAGTTAGAGGAGTAGCAACGAAAACGAAATACCAACGCGCCCCGCTTGCCTGCATTTCTATCATGAACCGTGGATGCCGAATGCCAGCTCTCCAGGATAGAGGTACTTCCGTGGTGAAAATACTCCGTCAGGAAAATCGTCTCCCCTGCGTTATTCTTGTAACTTCGGCGAGATTGTTTTTTGGTGACTGGTCCATCTTTCAAGCAGTTCTCGACACAGTGGAGCTTCCGCAACAAGACCTCCCTTCCAGATGGCTTCAAGAGGTCACCCTGCTCAGCGGTGGAGACGGTCGCAGCGTACTCAGTGACTTCCCGCCAGTCTCTCACCCGCTCAGCCGCTGGCCTGTATCTTTTGAAGACATGCCTTCGCGCGTCGTCCTTGTCTAAGTCGTCGGGGTTGAGATTCTGCGAACGATACCAGTTTTGTAAGTGTTGCATGTCAGTGGTGTCATATTCATATAACAAAAAAATGAAGCGCCCAGATTCTATTTGCAACCAACACATAGCTGGTGGCCCGCCGGTGGCTACGCTCAGCACAAACATACTCATAGAAGAAGCCCCACCGCGACTTATGAAGCCACCGGGGAGACCGCCCCACAAATAGAATTCGTCTTGCCCTCATCATAACAAGCGCGAGCCCTTTGCAGAAAATTGGCAGACTTTTGTGCCCACGTTTGCAAGCCTCTCGCACCGTGGACATGATGCAATGCAGTGGGTCCAAGTTCATCTCAAGCGCCACACGGTTCATATTCCCGGGTGGGATCAGCTTTTGCTTAGAGTGATTCCAAGAGAGTAAAAACTTTATTCCCGACTTCAGGTTATTCAGTGGGTGCGACTACTCAGTCTTCTAGTATAAGTAATTGCCGAACTCCAGAACCAACTACGGTAGTTAGTAAAGCCGTAACTTGGCAACTTTGCCGCGCGGCTGCGCTGCAGCACCCATTGTCCGTCCAGACTGCTGTTAAGTTCGGGCACCTGATTCCAGCCGCCACCACTGCGTCAAGCACCGCACTTGTAGCACTCCAAGACTTATTCTGCACTAGGAAGGGGATCGCGAAGCCTTTTTGGTTACAGAGCGTCAGCACGATCCGATCCTTTGCGGGAAAGGAGTGGTCGAGGCTAATCATTGTCGCGTCCAGCATTGCAAGCGCAAACTTTAGAAAGGAAGGAAAGAGAGATCCCGGCGACCTAGTGCTTCATCTGCCAGACATGAGGACGACAGGCGCGACGAGCACTTAGTTAGTACACTCTGAGCAAAGATTTGGATTGGTCTACGGCCTACTCACGAACACTGCCAGACAGAGGCATACGCATCAATAATTGAACTCAGCCCCACAGTTACAAATAAGCGAAGGGTCGACCAATGAGAAGCTTCTGCATAAGAATAAGTGGTGAGTGTACGGCTCCCGTCGCAGAGCAGACCTCACGTAGATCCGGGAGAAAACTTGCGGCGACAGTGTGAACTTTCCCGCGAATTCTGGGAAGTGTGACACAGGAAGGCTCGTAGCCTGCAAAAACAATCGCCGGGCCGCCCTGTGTCGTCGTTTTCGCGCGTCGAGGAGAATGCTGCTTGCTGGGACGGGGTCCAAGTGTGCAAGCGACTCCACCGCTGCAAGATTAGAGGCTGTAGCGACAACGCCACGACCACGAACAAGCGCAAAACGCTGCTGCCTAACATACAAGACAAAGCCAGCGAAGATCAAGATGCGCTGAGAGCTAAGTAAATGCTAGTCAACGGGCTCTCCTGCTTCACCTAGCAAGAGAAAGCCCGCGAAGCGAGTAGTAGTAGTGGTGGTAGTAGGAGTAGTCTATTAGCCAGCTGCGTTATACATAGTAAGATAGAAACTCCCTCCAGTCCATAAAAGAAACCAAGGCGCCCTGGTGGATGTACTCAAGCCGACACTGGCTGAGCACCGGCGCGTCCCACTGCACAGTCATCCCGGATACCCATTTGCGCGCCTCGTTCGTGCGATCAGTCTCGTGCGGCTCACCACCATCAACCTCGTCTCCCTCCGCCTCCCAAGCAGCAAGCACATCCCACTGAGAGAGCGGCGGCGCGTTTACTGGAGCAGGGGCGGCGCCCATGCCATCCGGTACTTGGTACATGTCATACCAAACAAACGTGTCCGCCTCCATTCCGAGTACACAGCGAGGCCCCCGGTAGCATGGCTGCGCGTTTACTAAGCGCGGAGACCCCGAGACCCACAGACGCGGCGAGCCGGATACTCGAACGTGAGGTTCTCCCTGTAGTGCATACCTGAGATGGAGTTGTTTAGCAGCAGCATAGAGGGGAGCGAAGAGTTGGGGAGTCTGTCCTAACTCAGGGTGATTCTGCACATATCATCAAGCTTTCCGTCTCAGCTATGCCCTAAGTAACTCAGCTAGGTAGAAGCCAAAGCTTCAAAAAAAGCAATAGCTAACATTCAAGCTAAAAGATTCAAAAGCAACCAAATTAATACCGATAAGGCGACGTAGCGCGAAAGAATGCTGCAACGTCGGCGACGCGGGTGCATGGGACTTCTCTCAGGCAAGTATAGCCCGCGTTCCGCATGGCGCCGATGAAGCCGGTTAGTGCCGCAACTCTGCGGCGCCCCATGACACCATTGTCCTCGACACCTTGCTGCATGGCAGGCGTCACATATCCCTTTACAAACGCCGCAGCATCTCGAAACTTTTGCGGCTGCTGGGCGTGGTCGTCCAGCAACTCCTGCACAATCTCGAGAAACACCTCCTTCACCGACGCGGACTTCGGCTTGTTTTGGATGTGGCCGCGTATCTTCTCCAAGTACGCATCCACATCCTCTTGCTTCTCTGCCGCCGCAGCAAGACAAGCGACCTGCGAGGCATGCCAAGAAACCGTCTCCGTGGTGCAAAATTTGTTAGAAGGCGAGGGTCTGGGTAGGTAAATGGATGGGGTAGATTATGGCACGACTATCTACCGTAGATGTCTCGTTGAAACCTGGAGGGAAAGTAATGCAAGTTGCCCTGAAGTGGAATGCTGTCTAGCTTAATGATCTTGCTGCCTATCCAGCTAAAGCATGGCCAGCTTAGTCAAACATCCCCACCCATGCATAATGATTTTGGCCGACTGCCTCACCCCATCGAGCGAGACTCTGCAAACATACTTCCCGGGTGCTGGCTTTTCGTCCCCTTCAATGGGGATGGAGACGAAAGTTGACTTGCCGGTCTGCATGGAGAGCGTGCCATTTCTCAAGACTCGCCCACCGACGAAAATTAGAGTCGTCGACTGCTGTGCCATTTTAGTACTAATGTCTGCTGTACTAAGAAGCTACGCTGTTGCTCACTTTTTTTGCGTAGGACCTCATTTTTTTTTGAGTACTCGTAAAATCAAAATAGCCGAGTAAACTCAAAAATAAAACTTGGAGGTGTTGTCTTGTTGGAGATTTTCCCTCTTAAGTGTCCGGGATTGTGTTGGTCACTTTGGTTTTGGAGATGCTTAAGCTCTCAAGCTTGAAGAGGAAGGCCCAGTCTCGGCGACCTGAGTGTAAGGATACCCAGGGGGTTTACGCTAGGTTTTCCGCCGCGGTCCCGTAAACACGTTGCGCGGCGCCGCGCAACGTGTTTAGGCTAGGTTTTCCGCACCGAAGTAAGGCTTACCCGTGCGGAAAACCTAGCCTATCCACGTTGCGCGGCGCCGCGCAACGTGTTTACGGGACCGCGGCGGAAAACCTAGCGTAAACCCGAAAAAGCTCACTCTTCTGGGGGTCCTTTACTCTATCCATCACAGAGAGAGTTTTTGACCCAGGTAGGCCCCTCCCACACGTATCTCCTCACGTTTTCTCCCATGTGTAGAAAAAGAAAACGCTTGCAAGTCTTATTGTTTTGCTTACTCGGTTATTTTAGTTTCTCGAGTACTTCGGGGAGGGTATGCAAATTCTCCAGAATTTGCATACCCTCCCCGAAGTACTCGAAAAAAAATGAACTGGCCTACGCTTCGCCCCAATGAGATGGCCTCTGTCTTTCTTAATTTTCAAACTTAAAAAGGTTTTTTTCAAACTCAACTCTTGCAAGCCTTAAGAACGTGTCCTGCTGCAGATGCGGCGCCCTTCCAGCAACAGCAACGGATGCTGGGGTAGCTTGCTCACTGCGCGACGCCATTGGAGGAAGCTGCAAGCCGGGAGATGCTGTAGTCGTGGTTGTGAATGGAGACGCAGACGGAGAAGAAGAGGCTGCACCAGGGCCGGTGGTCGGCGATGAAGAAGAAGAAGCAGAAGTTCCCGGTGCAAAGAGAGACGCCGGCGTGGTTGTAAAAGGAGCTCGCCCACTGGGCGACGACATTCGAAGAAGCTGCAAGCCGGTAAGTGCTGTAGTCGTGGTTGTGAATGGAGACGCAGACGGAGAAGAAGAGGCTGCACCAGGGCCGGTGGTCGGCGATGAAGAAGAAGAAGCAGAAGTTCCCGGTGCAAAGAGAGACGCCGGCGTGGTTGTAAAAGGAGCTCGCCCACTGGGCGACGACATTCGAAGAAGCTGCAAGCCGGTAAGTGCTGTAGTCGTGGTTGTGAATGGAGACGCAGACGGAGAGGAAGATGCGGCACCAGTGCCGGTGGTCACTGATGAAGAAGAAGAAGAAGAAGACGTTCCCGATGCAAAGAGAGACGCCGTCGTGGTTGTAAAAGGAGACGCAGGCGGAGAAAGCGCGGACGTCCTCGCCAAAGGTAGCGCACTGGTCCCAGTGGTCAGTAATGAAGTAGTAGAAGACGAGGCTGAAGCCCAAGTTGAAGTTGAAGTTGAAGCTGAAGTTGAAGTTGAAGTTGTTGCTATTGTTGATCTCGGCGCTGCCGTCAGCGTCCACGCGAACAGCGACGAACACCTTGTCGCGCTTGGCAACGTTGAGGCGCTTTCCAGTGCTTTCGAGTTCGTTGCTGTTGCGACTGTAGTCGTAGGCGAACCAGAGGAGGGCCCTGGCACAGTGAGAGACGACTCTGCTCCAGCAGAATCTTGAAAGTCTAAGGAGGCGGACAGCGACGGATCTACGCTCTTACCAGCGACGCGGGGCGACGCTCCTTCATGAGTGTCCACCGCCGTCAGCCCACCAATATCATCGCCATGCCCATTGTCACCAAAAACGTCTGGAAATTCATCGCCAGAAACCTCCTCGATGTCGTCGACGACTCCCTTTCCTCTCGGCTCTTTGGCCTTCTTTTGTAGTCCTCTTCTTCCTTGGGGGTCTTTTACCGGCACCCGCAGCGTTTTTGAGATTAGAGAACACAGCCACCCAATAACATATAAAAACTTACCTACTTCATTTATGAACAAACTGCCGCCCAGTATCGGGCGACCTAGCAAATTACTGGACAAACTCGCGCAGAGCTACGCGCTAGGTACTAAGAAGCAGCCACGCCATAACTGAACCCCACGGATGTAGACGCGCCTCCCCCCTTCCCCCGCAAACCAAGCCTCCTCCACCGTCTCGTAATTGGGTCGGCGCTTTTTAGTTGGGGGGGCGCCCTCGTCTGCCGATGTCAATGCCTGTGGTGGTGATGGTTCGCGCGCGGTGATGGGCGTTAGGCTTGACGATCAACAAGAAACCAACTCAAGAGGAGCAAGATACTAGGCAGCGACTAAAAAGAAAGAAGGTCAGCACCCATTCACGGGCGACTCAAGAAAAGCAGGACACTAGTCAGCGACTAAAGAGCAAGAAAAGACTAGATTTTTATAACGAGAAATAGGAATACCGATGGGAGGCAGACCGTCCCAGCCTCGTTCCTTTCGGGCGGTGGAGGCTGGCCCAGTTTCGGGGCGGCGCTGCTGCTTGCGCGGTTGGAGGTGAAGAATTCCGAAAAATCCTCCAGAGTCATTTGATTGGCGTCGTTCTTGCTAGAAGTGGAACTCTTGGCGCTGATTTTCATATTCTTGTAGTGGTACTTTCCCGCCTCGTCATACCAGGACACATGCCTGACCTTTCCGATATTGCCGGCGGCGCGCTCCTTTTCAATGGCCGCTTCCATCTTGTTCGTCCGTGTAGTAAAATTGGCAGTAATTGAATGAAGCGACGGTCTACTACTACTACTACTACTACTACTACTACTACTACTACTACTACTACTACTACTACTGCGATACTACTAACGATGAAGAACCGACCAGAGAACTCGCACTCTCGCACTATATCAAGGCCCAAGGTTTAGTATCCTACCAACGAAGTACTTCCAACAATAGAGGCGCACTTCTTTCCTGGCCAATTCTCCTGCATAGAAGTGGATCCGCGCAGCCAAAACGAAAGCAAAGAGCAAGCATCGATCAGCAAGCAAAAACTAACAAGGAGGGGTAGACTTGACCTGCAGAAGAGCTATTTCGAAGCGCATAGATTTTAGTACCACAGACATACAGAAGCAAGCAAGTCAGAAGAGGTGATCTAAGAAGCAAGTCAGACGCGTTGACTCTTCTATTTTGAAGCGAGTAGATTTTCGCACCACATACAGAAGCAAGCAAGTCAGACGAGTTGATCCAGGAAGCAAGTCAGACGAGTTGATCTAGGAGAGTGCTTTAATCCGGTCACGCAAGATCTTTTCACTTCTTCACTCATTCACTCATTCATGTTCGCGTGTTCTTATTCAATTGGTGCCACGTAATCTTGCTTGGGATCTGCTCAGAACCGTGGCTGTATGTTTCGTTCCTCTTTCTTTCTTCATCTTTTGGTATCTTGAACTTTTTCTATCGCATTGAACTATTGAACTATTGAATTATTGAACTAGTTCAATGTTTTATAGAAACGGGTGAGAGCCAATCTAGGNAGCAGCAAATGCGGAAGGCGGCAACACGGTATTGGCAGACCTGTTGGTGGCACGCAAAGTGGCTAATAAGAACTTGAAGGCTGGCACGAGTGCAGGTCGTTCCAAAATTGTAGTCAAGAACGTTGGCGAAGTTGCAGCAGGATTAGTTTTATGGATGTTGTTCGGTGACTTCTACATATTCGATTTTTGAATAATCGTCTAGAAACAGCAACATTGATTTTTGAATAAATCAAGGATATTAAGGAAATCCACAACTGCGTACTACCACTAAGAGTGCACTTGTTGTGTGGTCGTGAATGACATTGGATGAGACCGAAATAAGCAAATGTATGTATGAGTCGACTGACATAAATGATAAAAAAGGTCGTAAAGAGCACGAAGACGACGCTCTACTCCAGCAGTTTCTCATTGTCATATCTCTCTTCTCCCAACTCGCTGATTTGCAACATCATAAAATTCGTACACTCTAATCCTTGGTGGCACAACAACTGATGCTTCTGAAGGCGGAAGCTTTCAAGTGGGTGGCAGCTCTGCGTCGAATGCGGGAGAGCAGAACGTTCTCGACCGCACTAACGAAGGAAACTTATGTTAAGATTTCGTCTTTGGAAGAATTGGAGTAATCCATCGTATTAATGTGAATCATTATTGTATTGTGAGTCTACTTTATCTTCATTCAAAATCCAGCTTTCACTGTGATCGTCCTACTCAGATTATCCGACATCACCTTACATTCTCACTCAAGTGCAAAACTCCATGCAGATGTACTCCATTGTGCGAAATTATTATATTCAGAATATGGCGCGTACTTCGATAGCATGATTATCGAGGATCCTATTCTTCAATCCAATTTTTATATTCACGCTTCTGCCAGAGGTGGTCGATATATGTGAAGGTGGGCCTTCCCACCTCCACTTGTAACCACAGAAGTTCTGCCCACCTCCACCACGTCCACCAAACCTGTCCTCCAACTCCTCTTCTAATCCACTTCTCTCCGCGAATACACAAGAAGATTTGACGCCTTTGCTGTTGTTCAACCTCTGCCAGAACATGTCACCCATGGACTGCTTTTTGCTGAATATCGAACGTCCCTGCAGTCTTTTCCTGACCTCCCAGCCGGTGCCGCCGGGTCCCATAAGACCTACCGTCAATGCAGGAAATTGCACTTATGTTGGCAGGGTTTCAATTTTTTGTTTTTAAACACACGCGCTCCTAAGGTAAATAAGAAGTGCAAGGGTCTTGGTTTCCACGAGGTAATTAATACCTCGTTTCACTTTCACTACGTGATAATGATTAAAGTGAAACAAGTCTTTCTCGGCAGATTCAGAAGGGTACTACATTCACTGAGAGGTTGATGTTTCTTGAAGGTGTTACTCGTGCGACGTAATTGCTTACTTCTCCTTCTACGTCGATTTCAATGTCTTTTTCTAATGCCCCAACGACGACGATTTGACACATCAAATCGGCAAGATTTTTTACGGCGACAGCATAATCCGTGGAGACATGAAGGATGGGACTTCTCCGACTGTGCACATCTACGATCTGTGGCGTGACGTGCAAACCGAGTGCGCCAGAAGCGTTTTTAACTCAACTGTCGCTGGCTTGCCTCAGGAGACACGCTTTCGAATGGGCGAAAACAAGAAGCAGATCCGAACCGTGGCTAGTCGCTTGAAAGGCAAGGAGGGACGATTTCGCGGAAACTTGATGGGGAAGCGAGTAGATTACTCAGGGAGAACAGTCATTTCGCCAGACCCAAATGTGGAAGTGGATGAAATTGTGATACCGGAACATGTCGCGAAGAAGATCACTTATCCGGGAAGAGTAACGGATCGGAATATTGCGGAATTGCGTAAAACCATTGTAAATGGAGTCGAAAAACATCCGGGAGCGTTCATGGTCGAAAAAGTGGGCGCAGGGAATTTTCCACTGGTACTTATTTTTTGCTAAAAATGTTGTTTAGAAGCTGCAGCACCAGTATCTGCTAATCGTGAACACTTCATAACAGTTGTATTGTTGAGCAGTACTCATAGTTAGTAATACGAGCAGTATCTAGATCTACATCTACCTCTACTCATTATGGTAGTACCACTCCGTTCTCGACCTGGTGGTGCGTCCACGTCAATTGTCGATCCTTTGATGCTGCTTTCGCAGTTTTTCAATTTCTTTACATTTGATTGAATCAAAAAAGGTCGATTCACAATCACGACGAGACTTCGTCAACCCCTGCTACAACGATCTGGCTGCAACTCCTGCAACAACTACTGCTACTCGCTGCAACCAAATTGGCCGCTTTAAAAGAATAAAACCATGTGCACAGTACAGGTTCCTCTTTTTACACTTACTGATACAACTTTTGGGATATAGCAGAGGGAGGACCTCCTGAGCAACGGTACTAAAGACCACGCAGATAACTTTCCTGCAGAAGTTGCGAACGCGAACAGTACTCCGGATGACGATGTGGTAAACGATTTTCTGAAGATTCAGAGACCACTTGTTGATTCTTCGTACTCAAGGACAGGAGGCCCTTCGTTCTCAAGTACAGGAGTAGGGCATCCTCAACCAGGAAGTATCCGATGGAAATCGTCCACAGTACTAGACGGAACAGATCATGTACTACAGACGCAAAAAGGAGCCCCCGCTCCACCTGGTTCGATCCTCGAGTCGAGGAGAACGTCCTCTGTGATAGCAACAGGACTAAGATCTGAGCTACCGGATGCTACTAGGTCTGAGCAATGGCAAGCACAACAACAGCGGCTGGGGGAAACAAGTTTTCGCCCAGGTAGTTTGGCTCGATTTTGTGCACCGACACGTGATCGTGATAGGAATTTACCGACATTTGATAAAGATTCATCACGTGGTCTTTCTGGGAGTGGTCAAGAAACAAGAACAACAAGTACTAGTAGAGATCACTACAGAGACAGAGACACTGGGAATCCGGGAGGTGGAGGCCATTACAGAGAAGTTAGGGAACAAGATCGACGTCAAATAAGTAGTCCTAACCTACTTGTACCTGTAGCAGCTGTAGTGCCTGACGATGCGTGCCCACCTGCTGTTCCACGTTTAGGATCAACTGCGACGTCATCTACTTCGAGTTCTAGTCGGCCCTATCCTAGAAGTTCCTTTCTGGAGAATACCACTTCGAACCTTGCTGTAGGTCGTATTGAGAGAATACGGGAGATCAACTTCCCCAAGCAACAACAAGCTTTCAGGAGTAGAGAAGACATAATTGATACAACGAGTAAGAGCAGCACGACGAGGACGAGGTGGTCGTCTCCTTTACCTGATTCACCTCCGCGTCATACGTTTGCGCATAAGCTCCCGTCAATTTCACCTGCATCTTCTTCTGTCTTTTCTAGTAATACTTCTATAGCTGCTTCAAGAGCCTCATCTCCAGGCAGCTCCTACGCATCGAGTACTGCCTGGCTCTACCACGACAGTATTTGGGTAGGAAAACTGTCAAGAATCGCTGACAAATTTTTTCGTCTCTACAAGCTGCCTAGATATTTCAAGGCTTGGAGGAAAGGTAGCCATCTCCATACGAGCGGCAATGTCGTCGATAGCGAGCAAAACGATCCGAAATTGTATGAAGTCGACACACGCGCACAGCCTTCTTCAGGAAATCCAATTTCCTCAACTTCATCTGCTCAAATGGCAGCACGTAAATCTCCATCTCCTCTGACCAGAGCAGCCGTGATCCACCCGGCTAAGGATATCAAGAACGTAACGGTAACTCCAGTCGGTGCTGTCCCCAATGGTGCAGGTGGCAATCCCTTTCAGGATGAGGCGACTGAACTACTAGCTTCAGGATTATGCGACTTTACACCCTTCGCAGAGACTGGCTTTAGAAGGGAAGTGGGGATCGACACTACGTCTACGAAGTTCTTGAACAAGACTTTTAGTGCAACGAGGAGCAAAGCAGGAGAAGTACTAGCATCCACACAAGCTGCAGAACCTGCAGATCATCTTAATCTTTTTCAGAGCGACGCTCTAAACATACCTGAGCCATCGCCATTAGATCCGATAGAAGATGAAAGTATTGTTCTCGACGATGACGAGCAAGGAGTGGGCCCAACAGCTGAAAGCTACAGCCTGCGAGAGACAAGCTACAGCCTGCAAGAGACAACGTTACCACTTCAATCTGCGGCTCTTGGACTGCTGCTACGGTGCAAGTATTTGAACCAGGTAGCTTTTGGCAGTTACAAACGGCATCTTTTGAGAAGAGGACTGCGTGGACTGACGATCGTGTGGAAAGAGAGCAAAGTGCCATTCAAGGTTAAGAAAGGCCTTTTTCTTCTAGAAGATCAACAAGAAGTACTAAAAACCTTCGCTTATCAAGAAGAACCCGACCAGTCTCCACTAGGTCGCTTAGTGGAAGTGGATGAGGACGAACACGAAGATGAGGAGGACTTTGCCAAGAACGAGAGTGAACATCCACCTTTTGATGGAACCACAAGCAATCCTGCAGCAACGTCTTCAAGTTCAAGTCCTAATCCTCAAAAAACGATGAATCTGTATAAGAATCAGACGAGCAAAGTAGACCCAAGAAGTCCTCAAGCAGGAGGTGTATCTTTGACTTATGGGTCGTGTAAGTAGGGAATTCATTTCCAAACCCAAAGTCATCTGGAAGAGAAAGACAAGAGGAAAAAGGGACCCAGATGATCCCTGAGATGAATTCCCGACGCCTCTAATTGACGTCTTCGAAAGAAAGCACTACAACTGGTGGCCCCAGCACAGCTACATCGTCAAAAGTCACGAGTTCTTGCACTTCCGAAGGGTTTAACGAAGATACTAAAATGGTGACAAGTAAGATAAATTGTGTTCAGGAGGCTGATCATGTAGAAGCTCCAGACCATCTGCGTCCACTGCTTAACGAGAAACAGCACATCCTTCTTCGCAAAGCATGGCTTAGATGGAGATCGGAAAGGTGTCGTAGCGAAAGTTATTCACTTGGGGACGAGGAAGGGAGCGGAGATATACGAGAGCGTCCAGGTGAAGACAAAGCTAGAGCTACGTCTTTAACTTCATCTGCAGTACCAGCATTTCTGGCCACGGAAACAACGACCTCAGACACATCAGAGCCATCTTCTAATATCCTCTTCCTCTCGGGGGCAGCAACGCAGCCCCCTTATCCTGAAAGCTGCCTCGTCCTAGGAGACGCGCTAAACCAGTTACGTCAAGAATTGACTGAATCCCGTAAAGCCGTTGAAGAAGAGGCATTGCAGTTAATAGTGTCATTGTCCTCTGCGAGAAGTGCAACAAAAAATGGTAACCATAGAGTACATGAGTATCAAGACGAGCACGACGAGATCCAATATATGCTGAACAAGATACGAAACAGAGGGCGAGGCAAGAAGGTTGTGCAACAACTAGAAGTACTAGATCAGCATGATGATGGTCGTTTTGATGACTCTACAAGTGCGGAAATAACTGCTGGGAGTACTGTGTCCGCCGCCACCACAGCCGGTACGATCTCAACTAGTACTAAACAAGCCAGAAATGTTTATCGATCTACAACCAAGAACAACTACACTACATTTTCCGGCAAACAATCCGCAGTTCACGCCCTTGCCCTCTTAGAGGATACGCAGCAAATGTTGTCAGACTTTCGGAGTCGCACCGCAGTCTCTGCTAGGAGGAGTAGCTTGGAGGAGGAAGCAGAAGTCCAAAAGTTTAGAACGATTCATCCTCGTTCGGCATTGTTCGTAAGGGAGGAGGAGAAGAAGGGTGAAAGGTTTGCATTGGATGAAGAGATCTCGATCTCTAAGGAGAAAGATAATAGTCATATCAGAAATCTTCGAGTCGGTAAAGTTTCTTCTTTGAAAGACTTTTACTTTCTACCTGAGGGTGAAGGTCAAGGTCGACGACTTCGTGCTCAAACAGAGCCAATACAAGCTTCTGCGCAGACCTTCCAAAGACATGCTGCATTTGCAGAAGGACAAGACGAAGTGGGCGATGAAGAACAAGATGGTCGAGAACTTGTGGAGGTTGAGGCTTATGGCGATGAGTTTTTAGAGGCACAAGGAGATCGTGGGAGCAATCTTCTCCAACATAATAGGACAAGGACACCAGAAATAACGAGCGCATCGTTATCAAAGGGCGGTAGGAGTTATACTAGCGAAGCTGGCGTTGTAGAAGTTGGTCGTCGTGTTGTTCATGATACAAAGACGAGTCTGCATTTTACATCCCATAGCCATGCACATTATATTAATCCTATAAAAAGCCCTAGAAGTCCTAGTATCTCAACAGGTTTAAACAGAGATTTGAGAGGTCCAGAAGTGGCTTTGATGTCGCCAGATGACTCCTCATCGGAAGGCGTGGGAACATTAACAACAGGTCTCTCTTATCATGAGCAGCGTAGGCTGTTGTTGATATGAAAGTTCCAAGCAAGTCCTCCACCAAGTCGCGTTTGACTGCGATTGGACTTCAAAAAACGCGATCGGCATTTTTGTGACGCAAGAGAGCCAGCATCACGGAAAAAAACTCGTCGTACGATGTTTGGGTGCCGTCCAGAAAAAGGAATAGTGACGGATGAATTCTCGGAGACGTCTTTGTTTTGTCGGATGCAGGCTCGCTATGCATAAAAATCGTTAAGCGTCTCCAAGAATAACCCACTGTATCTGTTAAATCAATCAGTACTACAGAAGAGAGAGAGAGAGAGACCACCCCCAAGAAGAGCACACGAACCTAAGCAAGTGTTGTACATCTGTGGAGTGATAAATTCTTGTTCTGTGGCTGTAAAACTCTTTCTGCAAGAACCACTCTGATGGTCATGTTGGACATGTTAATTTAAGCGAGAAAATGAAGAGAAGTTGTCCTTGTTTCTAAGTTACCCATATTATTAGTTACCATGCCCCTGAGATCCGCGCCAAGACTCAGAGGACAATAGATACAATAAGACTGCCATTGGAAACTAGAAATCCAGAGAGATCGCCTTGTTCCCGAGGAGCAGTAACGAAAAGCCAGAAATAGCGAGTAGGTGAACGAATAGCAGGAAGAAAAATTAAAGAATAACGCTTAACTACAGGAAGTGGAAACTACCACGTGAAGAATCCAATCTCTATTTTTATTCAACATCCGCGACTACCACTGTAGCTACAAAAAGAAAATGTCCTCCAGTCCCTCAAAACGGAACCCGCCACCGTCAGTGTTGGTCTCCGCGACAGCGACAGATGGTGGGGGAAATGGCGCCAATTTTAAAGAGACTCGCATTACATCGACGTCTACTATTAAGGGAGGGTGCTTGCGGTTGTTCTTGTTTGATGTTGAATTGGCATTCTTGTTGACAAGAAGTGCTACTCCTGTCACCACTAGGAAAGTATAGAAGTTCTTCCGATGTCGAGGTTCGTGGTGCCAAAAACCTCGACTGCAACAACCTTCCCCTTCTAAACCCCTGTCAGCCGCCAGCACATTGCGATCCAATTTCGCATATACCTACAACGCCGGTTCAGAGCAAAGCGGCATAAAAATTCGATCTCAACACGTTATTCGTGGTTGGGAATTGCGGGAATTTTGCAATGTCATAGGAATTCAAGAAAAAGCATTGACGAGTTATACTTCTAGTAGTCCGGGTAAAGGTGGAAGTTGTGGTGCTGGGGATCAAGAGGGCTCCGCAAATAGTGCAACAGGAGGAGCAAGTATTAAGGCTACTAGTTTTTCACTATCCCATGTGGACTATGCTGAGTGAGGATCCACCCCTTGCTTGATTTTTAGGGGAAAATAGGGAGGAAGACGGCAAGTCGCTCAACCAGGCACAGTGAGAAACTAGCAACGCTAAAAGTAGTACAACGAAAGAGGAACTACATCAACAAGATGGAGCAGGTGGAACCACTTCATCTTCTTCCACCACGTACGAACAGCGTGAGCAACAGTTGGAGAAAACGTTGAAACAAATGCGAAAAATCGAAGTTTTGATGGACGTTGTGCCTTCTCCGATTGAAAAATTCTTGTCCCAGTTTACACCAAACTTGGTTTCCCTGAGTCTGATACGCGTGAATCTTACAAAAATCAATATAGTGGGGGTTTTACCCTGTCTACACACTTTGAACCTGTCAGAGAATAGGCTGAGTTCTCTGGTGGGAATCGCAGTAGCACATGGCGCAGGAGCGCATGGGTCGGGAGGAGCGGGAGCAGCGGCTACAAGTCAAATTCCAGTTTAAGGCTGGTTTCAGAAATAATACATAGGGAACGAACGAAGTTAGTAGATGGAGATTAGAAGTTAGATAATCGAAATAATTGGGTAGATGCGCTGAAAGATGTTGTGCTTATGGAGGTTGCACATGCTGATGCTGCAATAAGACGTACACCTCTTCTAATCAATCGAACAACACGATCCTAACCAAGGAAGCACGCAAGATGGCGGGAAACGATCTAGTACACATGGACCTGTCAAAACTCGTGTCAAGGATTCACCTCCAGCATCCTCATCTCCATCCAAGAAGAACAGTTTTTCCGCAGCAACTACTGCAGGAACATCGTCTCCAGCTAAAAACACTTCGACGATTTCAGCATCCAAAAGCAATAAACTTGGAGTAGGAGATGTTCAGGCTTCGGGAACCTCTTCTGCGGCGTTCTTGCCGGAACCAGTATCGGACACACCGGGACTGAAGAGACTCTATGTAGATACTTGGAGTTGGAAGTCATCAAATTTGAAATTGAAAAGAGACTGCTTCTTGCATGACACCTACATACAACTCTATGGATCTTTGTCATCATTTTCTTTGTCATCATCTTCTTTGTCCTCTTCGTCTTACTTTTCTGACAATCAATGGCGACTCTTTTTCATCCCAGTAATGCTTCAACACGAACGGCCACAACAGCTTTGCGACAACGAGTTCGTTGGTCGCATTAGTCGCACCGAATTACGTGGCCTGAAAAATCTCGAAATCTTATGGATGTCCAGAAACCATTTAACGACGCTGCGCGGCTTCGATGCCCTGAAGTCATTGCAAGATTTGAACGTAGCAGGGAACAGCTTGGAACGCATAACGGCAGAGGATTTGCTGGGACCACGAGCAGCGGTGCAGAGTGTCGGAGGAAGGCAAGGAGCAATTGTGGTATGAGAGGAGGTTGTAGTTGATGTTGATGAGAATTAGATGGTAGTTCTTGTTGATGTTGAGTACCACCATTGCTAAAGCAAGAACGAAGTTACCTAACTCATATTCCTGAGGTTCGATTACCCTCGGGGAGCTTTCGCTCATACATAATTCCAAGTTCTATAATGCCTCAGGCCACCTCCTCCCACCCCAACGAACCCATCCCTCTTCTCACTCTCATTCCCCGACATTTCCACAACCGCCACCGGTTTGTCTTCTCCTTCAAGGCAACCACCTCAACATAGTGCTCGCTCAACATCGAAGAAGCCTCTAGGCCTGTCGAGAACCCTGGAGAGCCTCAACCTGGCGAAGAACAATATCGCGAATTTCATTGACATTCTAGATCTCAGGGTTTTAGCTGGCCTTCGAGATCTGCACTTGATGGACCCGGATTATGGAGAAAATCCGATCTGCGGGTTGTGCAACTATACTGTGGCACTGGTACACATACACTAGAACTGGAACTGCTCGAATTCAGGAGTACTAGTTTACTACAACAGCATGAGCTTGACACGAACCCTAAACCCTAAACCCAACCCTAGATAATTTTGTATCTGACTCAGTATTTCTGTCAACGCGCATCTTCCACTTCCTGCCACACTTCTTCACCCATCCCCATTACTGGAAACAAGCACTAATACCTTGCCTATGTCTGATCGGTTTCGATGTTATGATGCTTCCAATTTTCACCATACTGGTAATATCTTCGCCTGCTATAGGTCCATTACTTCAAGCACTTGCAGATGGTTGACTGGCAACGCCTAGACCTTGAGATGGTCCGTCGGAGCGATGAGGTTTGGAAAAGGAAAGCTCTGTACTATGAGATGGGCATACAAGGCGTCACCAGACATTAAGGCAACCAAGAGAGCATCCAGTTCCCGTATCATCCTTCGCGATTTTCCACCTAAGGGGAAAGCCACTAGGGATCGATGCAGTCAGGGATGTTGCGAACGTGGTAGCTCTAAAGACAACTGCAAACGGCATTAGGCATCGCGGAGGATCTGTTTGAATCTAGACGCGAGTTGTTACAGCGCGACTCAGAAGAGTTGTGCCATTTATTGCATGCATGCCTGCATGGAAGCACACCAGAAGTAGTGGAGAAGATTTATAATGGAAGTTGTGGTGGTCGTGGTGGGTCCGGAATGGGAACCTGTGGAGATCCTGGTGATGATAACATCATGGAAGATCAAGATTCTACAAGTAGATCAAGAAGAACTACATTGAAAAAGGGGAACTATAACGATGATGACTTATCCATTTGGGACACGTCAACGGCACTAGCAACAATCCCAAAACAAGACCAAAATAGTAAACAAAGCAATCTTCTAGCACAAGCGCAAGCTGAACTACAAGTAGAAGAACAAGACGACTTTGCAGCAACTGGAGGCATGTGTCCGGATGTTTTCCTGGCGGAAACCTTACGATGTCTAGGCACAGTCGGCGAACGGGACAGTGAGCTCGTAGCCAGGTCAGCGGCAAGTAGATTGTTGAAGATGTTTGTGCGGCTCCGAAGTCAGCTAAACTTCTGGGAAACGGATTTTCTTCGGTATAAACACGAGGCTCAAGTGCTACACGCGAAGTGCGTCAAGAATTTGCAACAAGGTACTTTGCCTAGCTTTACTGTGACTTGGTGCTGATGTATGATAGCCTAGCGCTCCTTTCACCAGAGAATCAGATGTAGCGTATTCAGTACCTTTTTACTTCTCAGAAATTGCCCCTTCGCCCATAATTTTTCTCCTACAGAACTCGCCCTCGGTGGCAACATCCATTTCGAACTACCCGGAAGGGAAAAAGAGGGCGGCGCCGAGAAGGAGGAATGGGAAGGGCTCTGCGAACAGTTAGTGAGGACATCTTGGACCGCCTTTCGCTCTAGTCTGGCTTACGGTGGGAGTGGGAGAGGCAGTTATTTTCTCGGAAAAAGTGTAGCAGGAGGTTCGTCATCTTCGCCTGAAGATTCTTCTAGTGACATTGGCGGAGGAGGTCTCCATGAAGTGACCTCTTTGTCCACCTCTTCTACCTTCTCGAGCTCTGTTACTGCTCAGATGGAAAGAGTGCTGTCCTCGTCTCAGAGCAGCTATCCACCAGGAGCAGGATCTTCTCCAAATGCAAATGCCGACTACAGTACAATATTCGACCATTTGGAGGACATCCGAGTAACTCGGGTTTGCCGTGTACATACGAACTTCAGAAGTGTAGACTTGCACGCAGGCGACGATGTGGGTGTGGGTCATAGTGCTAGTGCTGGGTCGTCGGGTGGAGGAGGGGGAAAGTTGAGTCACCAAACTGGTTCATCTTCAAGTAGTGGCCTTTACATTGGGAGTAGTCATAGTAGTGGCGCATCTTCGTCAGATCTGTCATTACAACAGCTATCAGCGAATGCGGCTGGAGCAGCGGACTCAGGAGCAAGTACAACTGCAGGTGGTTCCTCGAGCTCATCTTCAACTTCTGGAGGGAACAGTGCTATTGCAGGAGGTAGTTCTAGTTCCAGTAGCAGTATCTTCGGAACATCAAATGCGCCTTTTTCTTCCACGGGTCATAATTAAGGGTTTCCCAATTACATCCCGCATTGTCATCCTTCGCTCTTTTCCTAGTAGAAAAGACGCCAGAACCGTTTTTGACGAATGTAATTCCGTAATCTCTAACATAAGGCCTCAAGTAAATTCGCTGCCTCAACAGCGGTGTCTGGTGGCGTCTTCAATTTTGACGGGATGGCGAGTAGGAAGGGGCAAGACTGGGGCGCTCGGATGGCAGAGGAAATACGTGGGGATCTAGATTTGAACGAAACTGGGAAGATTAAGGCATTTTCATGACTGATAGACTTGGTGATCTAGATTTGAATGAAACTGGGAAGATGGTGACTGATAGATTGATAGATGAGTTTCGCATCTGCTCGTGCTCGTCTGTTTTGTGAGGGTGGAAAACGAAAAACCTGCAAACATTGTTGGACGAGAAAATGACTGTCCATGTCCTCTTCGCTAGAACTACTTACATTATGCATGGGGATAGATGTAACATAAATAAGTATTTTTCTAAAAAAAGCGGTAAATTCCTCTTCCTCGTTCGGACAGCGGACGATCAAGATCCATCGCTGCATGACTTGGTTGCCAACTGGCGCCAGTGTGACACGACAGGCATTTTACAGCAGAGGCGGTCGACTCTGCAAGCTGAGGAATTGAAGCTGCGAAAAAATCGGTATTGCATGGTCCGCAAGACACAGGGCAGAGCTACAGGTAGGGGAGGAAACGAGCGACGAAGAAACAGAGGACAAGGACAGAACATTATGGTCAGCATTTCGTTTGTTCCAATTCCATCTCTCTCAGTATCTCGATTCGATACCCTTTCCTTAACTAGATACAAAGGAGAGAGTGCTTCGAATATGACGGGACCGAGATGAATTGTAGGGGCACAACTTCTCTAAGAATAGTTTTTCAACAAGTGGAGGTGTGGTAGCTACTGGAGGTTCCACAACTAGTAGTGTTGGTCCTTCCGGTATTAAAAAAGCGGGAGGTAGCGGGTTTTCAACTTCTACAACGTCTCCATCAAGAATTGTGCGAGCAGCTCAGCAGAAGAGCAACTCCTTCCTTGATGCTGGCAATATGTCAGATGAATACGACAATAGCACAACCTTCGAGGAAGACCTGCTGAGCGACGCACTTCTCGGCGATGATGATGACAGTTGCTCTTTTTAAGGCTTGTTCCCGAATGCGTTTCCATGATCTTCTCTTTCGATCTTGAGAGACATGATGGATCCTGGTGATTTGTTTCGTTCCTCCAAGGGGAAAAATCACCGACCAAGGGGAAAAATCACCTTAAAAAGATCGATGGAAGATAAGGGCGTTGGCGAGCTCTAATCTCTGTCGGTATCAGATGCGTCGCCAGTGGCTGGTCGCAAAGGCGCGAGAAGAAGGCCCACGAAACGCGATGTGGAGAGCAAAATCCAACGCATATTACAATCTAGAGGCGTTGCACTGGCGAAAGCCAAGCAGATGGCGAAGACTCGAAGCACAGGCTTCCAACATCTAGGAACGAGCAGCGAAATGCAAGCGAAATTAGACGCTGCTTTAGATTCAGAAACCGATGCTGATGCTGATGACTGCAGTGTCAATGGTAAAGAAGTCGACCCTAATTCAAAAAGAAAAAGGAAAAGAAACGGGCTATCGCATGCAGAGAAGAAAATTCTTGCGGAGCGGAAACGAGAGGAACTGATCAACGAATGGAGCAGCTCAGTGACAGCTCAATTGTACGAAGCGGTGCGTGAATCTGGAGGCCAGTTTTTTCTTCCCGGAGAAGAAGAAGCATTGATGTCGAAGACAACCGGGGCTGAGGGTTGGAACAATGGAGACGATGGAAATCCTGACGATTCTGAAGGTGATGCAATAGGAGAAGACGATGATGCTGATGACGAAGATGGTGAAGGTCCTAGTGGGAGTAGATACCCACCCAGAGATGGAGCTGAAGGAGGTACAACTGGAGGTGAACGAAATAGACGAAGAAGAACTTCTCGTCACAACGATCATGGCGAACCTTTGAACCCAAATACAGACGAAGGCGCCCAGGCCGTTCAGAGGTATCGCGCAGCGGTCGAGGCGACGCAGGCTCTGTTGCACAGTGTCGAGTATTCACCTTATGCGACGGACTTCTGCGTCTTCGCGACAAATAGCATAGGCGTCGCCTTATGGCCACTGTGGCACAGCTTTGCGAACAGTGAAACATACAGGCGAATGCTGAAGGTAGATGAAGAGATGCTTGGCAGTGGAGGTTCTTCCAGTACTAGCTTCTCATCATCTTCATCTTCTACATCTAGTAGTAGAAGAAATTCTTCTAGTAGTGCACATGGACATGGAGAGGAAGTTGATGCTCTACATCATGTGGCAGGAAAGGAACGACGGTATTTAGGTGGTGGACAGATTTTGATTTGTCATGCTACTGGGATGAATGAGGAACTACCTGACATCGCGGAACCGCCTGCTAACCTGCAGCTACACGCGTCAGGAGTGGGAGGTCCCTCAATGCCAAGCTCTCCCAGCAAAAACGCTGGACAAGGTACGCGAGGTAGCGTAGCGGCTCTGGCTAGTAGTCATTTTACTTCAGGGACAACGAATCCATACTTTTTTGGAGGTTCTTCAGCACCGTTTCCTTCCTTTCTTGACAGCAGTCGACCAGGCACAACACAAGCAAATCGTGCATATTTTGCTTAAGGCTTATCTATTTCATAGTAAGTTGTATTCGTATTCCATGTTGATCCGATACTCTGACGTCCATGTTTTAGACCCCTAGTAAGTTGTATTCCATGTTGATCTTCTTCGGAAGCATCTCACTTGGTGGTCTTACTCTTAGGGACTTTTGTTTCAAGGAGTAGACAGGGCTTTGGCTTAAGTAGATCTTGTTCTTCTAGAACTAGATACAGACTTTCAACAAGGGGGAAAAGGTTTCCAGATGGGCTTCAAGATGGATTAGCGTGAGCCTGGGCTCTAACTTGCAGGTGGACGACCACCGGCTTCGTTTTCGCGCCATCACTACCTTTTTCCACAGCAAACGCCAGAACAGATGTTTGTTTCGAAGTTTGGCCTGTTGAGGAGACCGAATTTCCGCAACAATGGCGCAGGGGTGCCATTGTCAGGTCCGACTGCGGCAATGAATCATAGAGCGACAGGGAAATTTCTGATCGAGACTTTATTGAGAAGCAATCAGACGATCATGCAACAGGCGATGCTGTTCTTTCATGAGACAACTTCTGCGGTCTCGAGCAAGAATAAGATAGCTAAGAACAACAAGAACCAACCACCCAACTCTCCAAGTAAACAGTCTGCACAGTCTCCAAACGGATCTCCCGGAGCCGGTGGCGAAAATGCCGGATCGTCACCAAATCCAAAGCAGCAATCTCAAGTTGTTTCGGCCATTTGTCGAACTTTGAACACTTTTTCTTTATTCAAACCATTCAACTACAAGCACTGCGACCTATCTGGTTTTGCTGACGAAAAAGCGAACAGTAATATCACGACAGCATCTACTACGACTACGCGTACGTCGTCGCGAACAAAAGCTCCTGGTCAGCAAGAGAAGACATCACAACTACGCAGTTTTGCCGCATTTGCCGGCTCCAAAAATTGGGAGGACTACCTCTCTAGTCCAGGGTTTGATAGTGTCAGTGCTCGATATCGAACAATGGAAGGAGACGCAAGACAGAAGATATGGAGATTCCGGGATCCACACCGTTGCGTGCCTGCTTTTCTCCTTGACATCGAATTTGTCTACAATAATGGGAAAATCGAATGCAATTTGGCTGGAGTGAAAAACGGGTCCGTGACACAGAATGAAGCACAGAGTGAAGGAGCTGCTCTGAAGATGTCTTCATCGTCAAGACAAGTAGTTTCTGAAATCGAAAAGCGATGGATGCAACTGAAGAAAGAAACGAGGATTGGCGCTCCCGGAGGTGATGTTTCACTTTCAGGAGGACTAATACAACAAGAGGCATCGACGTCCTTTAGCTCTAGCACTAGTTCTGAATCCGAGCAAAACTTGCCGAATCAATCTTCGACCACAACTTCTGGTGACCCTCAGGGTCGTACTCAAGTAGCTCCTGCTCCAGTTCCACCACCATCTTCAGCATTTGCTACAGCACAACAAGCTCTATTGGCTGTGCAACAGGGTGGTAGAAGATCACGGCCTGGCTCGAGTAGTGCTACACATCGCTCATCTTCTGCGGGAGAAATGGCTATTGCAATGATGTCTGGGGGAGTGGAGCCGAGTCCTTCAAAAATCACGGGAACATCAAGCAATAACATTATCGGGTCGTCTACTTCGTCAGAGTCCTGTATTCAGGCAATGTGCACAGCACCTGCGGAGATTAGTGAGGACAGACGAGGACTGATATCAAAGGATTTTGGACCTTTCTGGAATGGCATTAGAGAATTTGCTTATTTAGCTCATAATTCTGCAGGTGCTGCTTCGGCTACTCCATCAACATCTTCGTCTTCTCTAGAAGATTGGGCCAAAGCTAGGACAGCTGCAAGAAAAGCTAGACTGCTGAATGCAGCTGGTAGTGGAGCAGTAGGAGAAGTGGAGGAACAAGCAGGAAGTAGATCTTCGACTTCGCTAGTACTCGATGCCTCCTCTTCCTGTCTCTTCTCTGGCACTGCAGTCGACAGCTCCACGACGTTGAGCACAGCTGCCTTCCTCCAGCGCGTAAGGGAAAAATACGTGCTATCTGGGGATGCAAAGAAAGCCAAAGGAAAGGGCAGCTCTTTAGTAATGTCCGAAGCCTCGTCTCTGTCGCTTGACACGATGATTGCTTCGAGGGATCCACCGCGTGTCACCAAACGGGAAGCATTGTTATGTTGATGCTTGTCGTTGTTTGCTTCCACTTATTCGAAAACTCAAAATAAGCAAGTTACTGACTGAAATAAGAGGGCCTTGACTAGTACGCTCCTCTTCTTTCGGTATCTCCCTTATTTTCAATAATTACTCGATAATTTCGGTTTGTCGAATACACGCGCCATCAAGGGTCGTGCTTGTGTCTTCATCTTCATGGTGGAACGGACTCATTATTGTCCGTGTACGACATTGATTTTTTTTTTCCAATCCACATTCGAAGAACTACACTAAACACGTGCTCAGGGATGTGTCTAACCTTAGAGCGTGGCATCTGCAGAGAACGGCAGAAGCAAGCGCTCTTGCATGGTCGCGTGGAACCTCATCCAGACCTCAAGAGCCTGACCATCGTGAACCTGTATCAATCCGGTTTGAAAGTTCTGAGTCCGGATTGCTTTGTAAATTTGACCAATCTCAAGACCTTGATTCTGGCAAGGAACCAGTTCCAGCATGAGGGCGACTTGGCAGGCTGTGCGAGCGTCGAAAACCTAGATTTGAGCTTCAATCTGCTAAAGAAGCGGGCGTTTTCGGTACCTGGGATTGGAAACGACACTACATCATCCTCTCGACAGCTCAGTTTGATAACAGGAGTAGAATCGTCGTCCAAGTCTTCGGATGCAGGTCCCTCAAGGTTAGGGTCAGGAGGTAGAAACCGCGGCGTCGACCGCACAGCTGGTGCTCCGGCAGTGTTGGCAGAGCTGTTTCCGAGTTGTGTGCGGTTAGATTTGGCAGGCAATACAGAGTTTTCTCTGACGGATCTCTGTAATAACAGTCGTGGCAGCATAGGATCTACGGTGCGACAGGTTGTCATCGACATTTCTTCCGCGGCATTTGTAGGACCACCTGGTGGAAGAACAACAACGACAGCAACATCATCTTCTTACATCAGTACTTCTACAACAACAGCTGGAGCAATGCAGCGAAGAAACTACAGTACTACATCAACTGGCACTAGATCAACAACCAGTACAAGGATGTTGAACAACAAGATATCGAGTCATAAAGCGACAACAGACTCCCTGGAAGAAGAGCAAAACACTCCACATCTGCGACCTCTAGAGGTAGCGCGTTTTTTTGCGCTTTTCCCTAGAGTGAGAGCAGTGAACGGGTACTCACGCTTAGAGTCGGATCCTGATGTTCTGGACGCTCTGAGAACGCGAATGGACGCGCTAAAGCTACTAGCGGAACAAGAAGGGAAGAGCCAAGACGAGTTGGATATCGAGGTGTTGGGTAGCGCTGCTGGAACGATGAGCAAGCTCGCAACTACGCCGACGATCGCTGCTGTAGCACGGACGCCAACCACTGGAGTTTCAGGGTCTATTTTGGCTCCCGGAAGTGCTTGCTCCAGCCCTCTACGAAGGAAATCGCCTGAAAAAAACCTTGCCGATGTTGAACGCTCCTTGAACGACAGCAGGATAACAGTTGACACAACAACCAGCAAACTGGACATTACTGGAGTCTTCTTATCGACGTCGAGTACATCTTTTTCTTCTGGGACAAATGGGAGTTGTGCGACTGAAAATTTTTCAAGTGCATCGACAGGAGGACCAAGTACTGGAGGACCACTAATAAATCAAAACGCAACCCCAAACGCTTCGCTGGATGATGGTGAGGAAGACGCGACGACGACTGCGGCTCTGCAGGTCTACCTCGACTGGCTCTTGTTCGGTCCCGGTAGTGTCCCTAGTAGCAGTATGAGCACCACGATTATGCGAAGTATTGCTATGGATTCGATTTCAGGAGGCGCAGCTAGTGGGCTTGGTGGCGCTGGTGGGACTACTGGACCTGGAGGCATAGTGGGTAGCTACGCCGGTTCCGGTACTGGTACAACAGGAGCTGGGGCGACTGGAAGTGGCGTCGGAGGGTCTACTTCTTCGAGTTCTTCGTCTCCGCTAACGAAGGGACGACGTTCTCCGAACAAGATGCACCACAGTTGTACAAGCGGAGTGAATCAGTCTACTTCTAGTCTAGCAGCCCTCGTGACTTCGCAGCAAACTATCGCCTCAGTGTCCACTAGTTGCGCAACTGCAGCTCTAGGAGAGGCTCTAAACTTATGAGTGTAGGAAATGCATCTCCAAAGTCATGTGGACGAAGAAAATAAGAAGGAAAAGGGACCCAGATCATTTGTGTGATGCATTCCCTATACCTCATCTAATAAACGCATGCGTAGAGGCGCACGAAGCAGGAAGCACAGGCTCTGGATTTTCGGATCATAATGGAAACAAGCAAACCCTTACTTCTGCGTCAAACCCACCACCTTCCATCGACTCTCTTTTGAAGAGGCCGCATGCTTATTTCTTTCTCGGTCTACGAGAACTCTCGTTAGCAGGTCTTAGCGGATTAGGCGGTGGAAGGTATGGAACAAGCACAAGCAATAGTGACAGTGGTTCCAGTTCGGCATTGCTATTAACAAGTCTGAAAACGCTTGGGCAACTCGCTGCACCCCACCTGCTGGAAATTCTAGATGTGTCGCGCAATGCCCTTACCTCGTTTGCAGGGGTAGAAGCATTTCCGAACCTGAAGCGACTAGACGCGGCGTCGAATTTCGTCGTGGATCCTCATCACGTGACGGCCTGTGCGAGTCTAGAAGTCCTAGTTTTGTCAGACAACCGAGTAGATCACTTAGAATGGCTAAACTCGAAATTAGTGACGCCGCCACCCTATCGGATTGTTGCGCCAACATGTGCAGAGCATGGTGCTGGTCGTGTGGAAGGGACGAACAACTACCACAATGTGACTAGCCACGGTCTTCACGGTGCTGGTCGCCAACACCATCAAGCAGGCCAACCTTTTGCACCAAGCTCCTCCCCACATGGCTCAGATAGAGAACAAGAGGGCGCTTCTGATACGACAGCTAATAATAGTGCGCAACAGCAGCAAGGCCTTTCTCCGGTTTTACGTCGGAACAGTACGTCTTCCGCTTTACAGCTTCTACCAAACAATTCGTCAGCGGCCTCTGGTGCGCTTTCAGCCTCTGCTCTGTCCCCACCTCCATTTGTCGTTTCTTCAGGAGACCACCTCCAGCATGCTCATCATGACAGCACGAAAGCTAGTACTTCATCTTCTTCCATCAGTGGCACTGGAGCTACAAGTTTTTCTACAACTTCTTCATCCAGTTCATCCTCGTGCCAGCAAGTGCCCAATGTGGGTAACCTTGGGACCTGTCTTCGTGCCCTCTACCTTGGTGGAAACTTGTTGACTGACCTTCGCGGATTGTACGTGTTGCAAGCCAGGTGTCCGCGGCTAGCTATTTTAGAGCTACGCGGCAACCCAATGGCCGTTAACAGCGACTACGCAAGGGACTGTCTCGACGTTGCTTTCCCGGTGTCAGAACTCTGCGCAAGATTAAGGCTTCTGCCCCTAATGGTCCATCTTTCTGGTCAAAGACATCGATCCTGAAGAGTCTCCCGTAAATAATGGTCCATCTTCAGAGAAGTCATCCTAGCCCTAGGAAGGAGAGAGTCTGTTTTTCAAGGGGAAAAGCACCCATCTCCAGGATGTACCATGTCAAGATGGAAGATTAGGGTGAGCTCTAACGCGACTGGAATTCATCGAGAACTCAAATTCTTCGTTGTCCTTGTCGGCGTCCAGACCACGAGGACGAGACCGAGATGAGACTTTCTACCAGGACTCAGAAGGTGAGCGAGAAGATGCGGATGAAGATGCTCAGGTAGTAGAGGGCTACGATACTTTCAGTTCTGAGACTGAGGGCGAAGATGATGAGGCTGGCGCAAGACAAGAAGGAAGAGCAGGAGACGAGGAGAACAAAAAGAAAACCAGAATAAGTAAGGCGCGAGCTCCTCGTTTCTTGATTGAACTTCACGGAATCCTATAAGTATAATCTTTCAAGAAAAAGAAGATTTGTGTACTTTCTGAGTATTGATGTTCTCTTCTCTACTCCCTCTCGTCCCGCTTCACTTATATCCTCAATTCTTGTTTCTGTTTCAGTTTTTACTTGTTGTTGGAAGTTTCTCTTTCTTTTTCACGTGGAGAAAGCAAAGAACACGGACTGCTCGACCACGCACGTGAGTATCTCCACTCTAACACCAAGCGCAAGGCGAGACTCGATACGCGAGCCAAGCACACTGACGAGCAGATGGCAGAGTTGAGAAAAGTAACCGCTGCCTGTGTCAAACCTATTGTTAAGGCTAGGTCTTCAGTATGATCCTATGAGTGTGGACTCCGCTGAGTAAAATACCCCTCAATTATTACATCCCTTTTCCCTCACTATCGTCGTAGGCTCTTTTCCTAGTAGAAAAGAAGCCAGCACCAGGGATCTTCTGAGGAACTTAATTCCGTAATCTCTAATACTGGTCGCGCGGATGTTGTCTCAAAGATTGGGAAGGGTTTTGACTACAATAGTACTACGGGACGGAGTGGCGGAACATCAATGGGGGATGATAGAAAGGCTCTAGTATCTGACTCATCTGGTGCAGATGGTGATGGAGCTGGTTGGAGAAGTACTAGTAGCACTATGTTCGATCCTCAGGACATCGCCAAGTCTTCTGAACAAGATAACAGTAGTGCTGCTACTAGAAGAAGTGGCACAAGAACTACAGGCACAGATCAACATAGAAGAAGTCAAGGTGATAATGTGTCCTCCTCGGCCGGAGCTGCGGCGTCTGGTGGTGCAGAAGTCCGCATACTTCTTGCCGAACAGAGTCAGTCGACATATTTCCCCGCGACGTGTCCAGGTAACGGGTCGAGTAATGCCAGCTGTTTTAATGCTGCTGGAAGGAGCAATCAAGAATTCCACACACTAGTCGGATCACAACGGCAACTACCGCAGCAACTACCACATCAAGATGCTTGGTCAACGTCGGCTGTGAATAGAAGTAGCTGTTATAGTACTTCGTGGACATCTAGTACTAGTAGTTCAACGACAAGACCAGATGGAACACTAGATCCGGCTCAAGGTGCAAGGCACGTACATTTAGCACGAGTGCTGCGTCTCTACGCTGTGTATTTGATGCGTGACCGACTACAGTACTTGGACGGAATGGCCGTCTCGAACGTTATGCTCCATCTCAGGCTTTGATCTTGATTCTTTTTTAGGTGAGCATTCTTCTTCAAAACGTCATGATGTCTTCGCTTCCTCGGTTTTTTTCCTTCGCTTAATTTTGTCTACTTGATACCTGGATGTCGTTTAGGTATAGGCTTCGCATCTTTCTTGACAACTCCAAGCCCAAAAGAAGAAAGTGGGTGCGCCCAAAAAATTGTAGTTCTTGAACTTCTGGAGAGGGACGCTGCTAAATAAGAGGACGTGTACAGTGCTTGGCGTTTGTTTCGAGGAACGCTGACCCCAGACTTCCTGCAGCGAAAATTTGCCGCTTTCCACACTTCTCTACGTTCTCTACAGAAAGTCGATCTACGAAACTCGAAGTTGACCAGTCTGGGAAGGGCGATTCTCAGCGACAGATATTTTCCAGTGTTGAGGTTAAGGGTAGTATTTAGTGATTGATCAGAATCACGACGTGTAGCACCACAGTTGTGAAGGGAGATCATGAAGTAAAAAGTGAAAGATCACGCTCAGGTTCCCGACTGATCCTGATTTGTATCTGATTCTACTAAAGCTAATGTAAGAGTAACTAGTACTAGAAGAAGAAGGAGGAACGAAACAGTACAACGAATGTTCAAGTTCATGCTCAAGTTCAACTTCAGCTTGATCATGTTTCGATGATGAAATGAAGCCACTAAATGAAGTTGAATGTTGGAGCCCATCACTTCTAATGTGGATATTGTGTCTAGACCAAAACCTCTTGCGGCGAGGCGAGATAGGACCTCTGGGTAAACTCAAGACCTTGAAAATGAACCGAATGAACCTGGGAGAATTGAAGCGATTAGCAATCCAGGACTCTAGTACCACTGAAGGAGCACAGCAGAGTCTTGTTGCTTCAGGAGGTGGAGCAGGCTCAACTGTCACTGTGGCAAATGGAGGCGGTTCCAACTCAGTCTCAATGTCTTCCTCCTCCAATGCCAGTACAACTTCTTCCAGTACCAATACTACTAGCGGTTACAAGCCCTTGGCTCGGTCCACTTCGCATGCGGCCAAGAGTCAAAATGTTGGTGGAAGCTCCTCGTCGAAGCACAGCATTCTTATTCATCCTTTGCCCGGTCTACAGCACCTAGAACTCTCTTCGAACAACATCCGTTCTCTGACGCCACTATTGGAATTATCGCGGCGTGTCTTCCCGAACTTGCGCGTGTTGGTGTTGGCACACAACCAAATATGTTCTCTGTCACCTGCTCGATGGAACATGGGAGACCCGCGAGGTCAAATAATCCTACCAGGAGAAAACGGCGCGCTGTTATGGTCAAGCTTTTCTCATTCTCACTAACATTAGTGGTAGAAGTACGTAGAACAATACTTCTTGACTGGGACTATCTTGCCCGTGAATCGTCGCTCTCTTCCACTAAAAAATCTGGGTAAGCCTTTCCACATGCCGTCGTGGATGAAGTGCTTACGACACCAGCTATTCATCTCGCTGCTTCTTAATAACTTACATCCTCCTCTTCGTGCTTCTTATTCTTTTTAGGTTTAACATCTAACCCTAGAAAGCACTGACGAGCTGCAGGAATTTCACGCATCGCGGAATAACTTTCGAGGATGTCTCAGTAAGCCTGGGACGGCTTCTGCTACGTTTGTGAACACGGCAGTTAGTAATGCACTACGTGCTAGTCGACCTGCGAGTTCTAGCAGTGCTGTCAGTTGCCAAGGTGGTTCACTTCTGGCGGACCAATTCTTATGCTTGGGGCATGTGCAGCTACTAGTACTGCCACAGCCTTAAAACTACAACTGCAATCATCGTGAGCCTTTACATGAGCGTTTCACTCGTGACTACATGACTATGTTGTGCGAAATCACTATAACAGCACGATCATGAACAAGAAGATGAGGACGAGCGAGTACTTAGCTACACGAACTGCCGCCACAACTCTAATGCTTCTTAGTTGTTTGACTGAGACTGTAGGTTTAGCTTTCCCATAGATTGATCGCATTCTTTCATCTAATTTTTCCCATAGCACAGTCAGGCAGCAGTTTTGGAGATTCGCCTGCTCTCCCCTTTAGCGGACCTGGAGAGCACTCGCCGTGGATTTCCCAGCTGAACGTGCCTGGAGATGGTCTCTGTTCACGTGTAGGAACTGCAGCGTCAACGGTTCGACCTCGTGGCTTAGATGAGTTCGTCACGTCGTCTATCGAAGCGGCTAAAGTTAAGACATTCACGACTATGTATTCCGTTTCTGTGAGCGTGTCTGTGGACTAGTATTAATATGCTGACTGTCTTGCAGCTCCAGTTCCCTCTTATTTCAAGTTGTTTTTTGATGGGCAGCATCCATTCCGGTTTACCCTGATATTTATATTTTGAAAGGGAAAAATGATATTTTGAAGGCGAAGAATTCCGATTCAGCCATATTTTTTCACGAGGATTTTTCACTTACATTTAGAGGAGAAGAAAGGGTGAAAGCCACTCAATCAAGGATAGTGAAGAACTGCCTCTAATAGAGACTATGGCGCGTGGCTACAGCAGACTGGCGATGCCGAGAAGGACCGAGCGCCATTTCGACACCTGAAAAAGCTGAAGGCGCTCGTCTTGGACCACAACAAAATCCGGCACACTGATGCGTACATTAAGAGCAGTTGCAATTTGTGAACTGAGCTATTATTTACGCCGATCTAGTAAGTATGACTAAGTGGTCAACTTTTTGTTCATGTTCCTGAAAGATATACAGATAAGTTACGCCATAGTCAAGTCATAGATGACGATAAACTTCTTTTTGATCAAGATAAGTTGCTAAGTCAAGTTACCGCCTCTAATCCTCGTTTCGTCGGTCCAGAGGAGCTGCAAGAGTTGCATTTGACGCATAACCGCATTCAAATGCTTGACCCCTTTGGCAGTTGCATCAAATTGAAAGTGTTGAGACTCGACTTCAATCGCGTAGCTGCTTTGGAAGCGATTCCTGCACTAGTCCCAAGAAGGAAAGTCGGGGTGCAGAACAAAGAAACGCTTACGAGCAGAAGAAAGCGGAAGGTCGACATCGAAGAGTTTCTGGAAAGTGAGATACATACTATTTCATTGGCACGAAATCCAATATTAAGGCTAAGTAGTACAAAAAATCCATTGTGGCTGTCTGTAACTGCCGAAGAACTTACTAGCCTACCGTCTTGGTGTTGCTTTCTATTTTTTTTAAAGTGGACATCCCTATGCAATTCCAAACCTCAACCTAAACCTTGTATGTTTAAACGGAATAGAAGATGGGACGCCCTCCCTCCTTCTGGAGATGGATTTCTCTTAGATCATCTAAGAATAGCGCGTAAACCGTTCTATCGCTTTGGGCTTTGCCAGAACTTGCCGCATGTGCTCTTGATCGACGGAAAGCGTGTGACACAGGAGGATAGGTTAGGCTATTCCCTCAAGGACAACGGAAAGCAGCACTCGAACGTCCTCAAACTAGCAGCGACGGAAATCCAAAGACGAGAGAATAGTCAGCGTGGCGGAGGTTCTTATCTTAAGGCTTAACGCCATGATGTGGTATATTAGAAAGGAAGTTCCCTTACTACAAGATCTACCTGAAAAGCTTCTACAGAGTCTATCGTCGTCGTCCACATCATTTCTACAACGTTTGCTTTTAGATTTCGCTTTTATTCAAGTTAGTAGAAATTTATTTGGGATAGAAGATGAACATACGAGGTGAAGCAAGAATTGCAATTATCTAATATGGTGACCTAGATTTCTGTCTCTTTCTCTAATTATAAAGGTGCAACAAGCGCTGGCGCGGGAGCTGGAGCAGATGCAACAGTCTCTACGCCTTTAGGAGGGCCTTTAGGAGGTGGGATCGCGGGAGTAGGATTACTAACTGCCTCACCATTAACAAAGGAGCAGTTCTTAGATCTGGCAATGCTGGCTCAGGGAGTAACAATTAGGGGCAATATTCATTTCTACTTCATTATTGTCACACTCCCTCGCGTCATGTTTGTAGCGAAGTCAGTGGTCGCACTAGTAGTGGCAGGTCTATCAATCCGAATAGTCGACCAGGTCATCAACATCGTGGGCAAACACTATGCTGAGATGAAGTTGTCGTAGATTCCTCCTTTCTTTCCTCTCCTAATAAGAGGTAAGGGTCGTGACTCTGAGTCTGACTTTGAGTTCTTTAACAAGTGCCAGTACCTCTGGTGGAAATATAAAAGGGGACTCACTCTACTAAATATAATCAGAGACAGATAGATTTAGATACTATTGCTTCTACTAGTACTACATAAGAGTGATCTGAGATTAGTTATAGTGATGTCTGATCTAACACAAGTGCAGCAAGTTTGGCGATGCAGGAGACAAAAGGAAAACTGATACAACAAGTAGTGGAACAGAGAGCAGAAAAAATGGCAACGGTTTCTACATCTGTCCACCAGCAGGTCGCTTCTTCTAGCACTGGCAGTGGTGCTGATACAGCTTTCACGCCATTACCCCAGCCCACGACAATGATTTCAGCCGGAGCCGGTGCGGCAGTGTCGGGCGGAGGGCCCGCAGCATTGTTGAATATGGTCACAGATGGAGCACTTAGACTTACAATACAGTTTGAACATCTTTCCGAAAAGCAACAAGAATAGTGCATATACGTAAACATAGAACAAGAATAATGTTTATGTTGTATTCGTGTTATCGTAGAAGTAGGGTTCTTATTGGCCTAAGTCATTCTAGACTTATGAACCTAAAGCACTTATGTATACATAGTTTGAAGATTGTTGATCATCAACGTGGTACAACAAGATGTGCAGACGATGCAGAAAACTCCTGTTTCTCCACCTCCTTCATAGTAGAGCAGACACCGAAAGACACACGGTTATTGATGGATCGCCTGTTAGACCACAAATTGATGCCCACACCTCAAGGACCTTTTGGAGGAGAGCAGGAAGAAGCGCAGCCTTATGTTATGGCTAGGGACACCAATACTAAGTATGTCTTTTGCCTCAGTGCGTCGCCGGATTGATTGGTATATCTTCGTTAGAGATGTGGGGTGACGTACTCTTCAAGAAGGATATACACTATTGCGAACGCGATAGATGTAGGGTGGATCCTTGAAGCATGTGCTTCTGCATAAAAATACTAGAGATATTGCGTTCTTGTATGATCATTAATTTCAATGCGGGGTGAATCCTCGTCCTGAGATTATTTCATTCAATCCCGGAAACGGAACAATTATGGAAAAGTATGCTGGTTGTGGCACTTCTGAGCTCTAACAAGGTAGATCCCGTTTTCGTGCGGCAACAGAAAAGTGTTGGCGGTCATTATCAAGGGACCAATAATATTAAGGCTGGATGAGAGAGAGAATCGATCCTACGTACAGAAAAGTGTGTGAGTTGTATTAAGCTTAAGGTGATGTCTGTCCTAGGAGAAGGCTATATGGATTTTATGGATTTTTCAATGGAAGTATCCTCTTGATGCCCGTCCCCACCACGCGCCCAGAATGATTGAAGAGGATATGAACATTTCAACTTGAGATTCTTCCTAGCCTCTATCATGATGGATAACTACTGCTAGGACAAATACCTCTACACCTGCTCGACTAGTTGTGCCGATATGTACCGCTAACAATTACAGCTCAACATCGCTCACGACGTCGCATCAGCATACGCCTGGATCGCATCAGCATACGCCTGGACCGCATAACCTTTTGAATGCTAGCGCAACTCCAGGAAGCACATCGGTTTTGGGAAACAGCAGCATCGCCTCTCCGAAGTTGAAGTTAAGTCTTCCGTGAATTCATGGCCATTGAGTAGGAATTATCGCTGAAGGCAGATGACTTTATCGACTTCTCATCGGGTTGTTTTATGAGTTACAGTCACCCCACATACACCCACTAGAGCTAGAGCTAGGGGCCTATTGCTATTCTTGCTCTCATAGGCATTCTTTTAACAAGGGAAAACGAAAACAAAGTTGACGTCAGCGAGATCAGTTACTTCAAGAACTCAAAGATGCTTTTACTTAGTTTTCAAGATGGTCTAAGATGCGGCGGCGTGGTGAAAACGCGGAAACAAGGGTACGCGTCGCCTCCGAAGCTGGGATCATTGAGCCCGCATAAAAGAAGATAGAACATCAAAATTATTAGAAGAACAAGGGTCGTAGTCGTTGTCGTCAAAGGAGCACGCAAGATCAGATGGAGAAGAAAAAGCGCAATATATCAAGGAAAAAGAACACTGTTGGGGAACACATGGTAGTAGCACGAGCACGAAGGATGAAGATCAGCTTTGCACACGAAGCGAACGGCGAAGGATGCGGAGAGCAGGGAAAGAAAGTAGGTTCTAAATGTTCATTATGCAAGAAGAGGTAGGTATTGACTCTCTCTTAGTCTTAGCAGATTTCTAATTCTAGTTCCACTAATGCCACTCGATTATCAATCATTCAATTCCCCAGCTGCGCAGTATCGCTGTCATGGTTACACTCCTCAGATTGAAGGGATAAGAAAGATGCTACTATTACTGGCTCCAGATTTATATCTGGAGCTGAACTCACATTCAGAGCCACGGTCTTGCTCTTGATTAGATGTCTCACGTATGGAGGGGTTGGTCTGGCTCTGCTTAGTAGAATGTAGCACTCGAGTCAATGAATTGATTCAGATTTTTTAGATTATTTAGAGAGAGCAGGACCAGGAGTACTGTTCAATGGATTATTTAGATTCCTGATTTCGGATTTCACTCCAAAAATAGCAATACTTCTTACTAGATTTAGATTATTTACAAAATAATGATGAGGGCCAGGACTTCTCAAGTTTTACGTCTAGCTACCTGAGTAGAAATAGTACTAAAGTCACAGTGGAGATTTGCCTTTATTGTGTCCCGCGATGAACTTACCCTCCTAGGACAATAACCACCAGCAATATCAGATCCAGACGATGGCGATTGCTGACGCGGAAGTTTGAATATCACCCAGTTGCAGATCTATACGTAGAAGACAGGAACATGAATACTTGAACGCCGGGTGATGGACATGGACATGAAGACTCAGCATTCTGACATCTAAATTGGTCGGTTATTGACACAACGGGTCGGTTTGTATTCCTTCTTGAGTTGGATTGAGAGTCTAGGATCATCAAGAAAAAACCGATCAACAACATATGATCAAGTGATATTGATTTACATCTGGAGCTGGACTCACATTCAGAGCCACGCTCTAGCACTTGTCTAGATGTCTCACGTATGGAGGGTAGGAGAGTAGCATTTGCTTTTGCGTCGATGCATTAATTTAGATTATTTAGATTTCTCCTTAGCAGGGACGAGCACGAGAGTAAGAGTACTAGTAGTTCGAACGGTTCAATGGACTATTTTTTTAGGTTCTTATCATTTCGGATTCCACGTCAAGAACTCTTACTAGATTTAGATAATTTAGATTTTTTAGATTATGGTCTTCTCAAGTTTTACGTCCAGTGATTTTCGCATTCATTTCTCTTAGTAACGGTTTTTATGGGTGACATACGTATTACCGCTACCTAGAAAAAGTACTAGTTAGACGTAAAGCTGGTAGTAGTGGAGACTTGGTTTTATTGAGTCCCGCGGTGATCTTACCCTCCGAGGACAATTATAACCACAATTAATATCATTATCAGATGATGGCGATTGCTGACGCAGGAGCTTTAAAAATATTACTCAGTTGCAGATCTCTCAGGAGGAACATGAACAAAGAATATACGACCACAACCAGTAAACGCAAAGCTGGCAAAGCAGAACGAGCAGTCCGCTCGCGCCAGGGGTAGCCAGAACTGAGCGCTCGCCGAGTCATGTACATGGCTGGTAGAGACAAGGTGTGAAAACTCACCATTCCGAAATCTAAATTGGTCGGTCCTTGACGCAACAGGTCGGTTTGTATTCCTTCCTGAGTTGGATTTAGGGTCTTCTAGGATCTTCAAGAAGAAAGGGATCAAGATATGATCAACTGATATTGAAAACGATCAACAAATTGGGACCATACTCTGAGAATACTAAATCTGAGAGGTCGATGCTTGGAGCGCAACGGTCTTACACGATTGCTTGGTCGAGCAGTGGTGCTCTCACAAGGATTGTCGAAGAAGAATGCGGCTTAAAAGCTCCTTTGAGCTGCTGGCAAGCGAGACGATACTCAAAAAGACTCATTCGATACCACTCACACTCTTACGGATTGTTCCGCTGATCCATCCTCAAAGCTTCCTTGTAAGTACAAGTAGCATAGTGTTCGCCTGTGAAAGGTAGAGCATCTATTCTACGCAGATGGACAGCGCAGAGGATGGAATTGGAAACTGGAGTACTGCTATCTGCTTCCGAGACCAGCGAAGAATAGGGAGAAGAGTGAATGGCCTCTACCTCATTTATCTATAGGCAAAATCCACGACAGTCTGCAGGTTTCTACTGCCTCCAGCAAAAGAAGAAGCTAGCACTCATAGCGGCACTACCTCTAGCACCTGAGTTTCTCACTACTCGAAGGACAAACAGTATTAGTAAAGCAGAACAGGGGCAGGCACAAGCAGAACTAGGTCTAGGACTTCTAGTACTGCAGCTTCATTTCATACAAAAAAGATGGTCAATAACCGCAAATTTCGTGCACTCGTCCTCGCGGGCTCGTTAGCCGAGGCCGAGCGAGTCAGTGCAATGCAGGCTGAGGCTGATGGAGCGGCACCGCGGCCACAGAAGCTTCGACGCTCAAAAGGCTTAGGCAATCAGCGACCCATCCAATCGTCTCGGGAAGACGTCATCGACGTGGCGAATGCCTTCTTGGAGGTTGAGAAGCGGGTTGGACATCAACACACGAAACGCATCTTGGCTGAAACAGCACCGGAACCGTTCAATGCCGAGGCCAAGGTGCTAGGAAGATACCCTAGCATTTAAAGATTCCGCATATGGAAGAATAGTTTTTCCCAGATTGGAATAGTTTGTGTAGAGACTTGCTGCTTGTTACCATGATTCTTCAAAGTATTCTCCCCACTTCTAATAATATAGTGTAAAGTTCTTCTACGCCTCTCACTCTCAGGCTCGCGTAGAAAGACTATATGGACACGACCTGACGGCCAATCATGTCAAAGTCAATACAGCACTTGAAGCTACACAAACCATTATCGCGAATGCGCGAGCATATTACAACGCCTTCGAGGTGGCACGGGACGAGTTTGAGGCGCTTTGGCAGGAAAAGCGAGAAAACGAAAAGGCAAAGCTGAAGCCGATTCTGGAAAAAATTTTAACGTCCGGTCGACAACAACAACAAGCAGTACTGGTGGAGGTGGACAGACTTGTGAACGAATTTGTGGAGGGCGTATGGAAGCATTCCCAGGAGGTGAAAGATCCGGACCAACCAGCGCAAGAGGAAGATATAGTGCAGGTCTAAGTCTGAGGATGATTGATTTCCCCCATCTCATTTGTATTTGTTTTTTACGTTTTCTTACTTAGTTTCCTTCATGTGACACCTCATATTACACAACTGAGTAGTTTGGCTAGCCTTAGTAATCACTTGAGCTTCAAAGTATTCTCCCCACTATTAATATTAGTGTAAAGTTCTTCTACGCCTCTCACTTTCAGGTTACTCAGCGTATACTTGAAAAACGTCTTCAGACGAAGGAGGAGGTCAAGGTAGCGCTTGCCACTACACAAACCAATATTGCGCATGCGCGGAACCTTTACGACGCCATAGTAGGGGAGAAGTTTAGGGCGATTGCGCAGGGAACGCAAGGCGAAGAAACTGCAACGCAGGTCTAAGGCTGAGCATAATTGATATCCTATCTCATTTGTTTTCATTTTTTTACGTTTTCTTGGTTCCCTCCATGTGGCACCTCATTTATTACACGACTGAGAAGTTTGGCTACCCTTGATAATCACTTGAGCTTCAAAATATTTTCCCAACTTCTAATATTAGCGTAAAGTTCTTCTAGTTCTACGCCTCTCACTCTCATGCTCCCGATATTGCGTATGCGGGGCGACTTTACCACGCCATCAAGGTTGGGTGGGAAATGATTGAGAGCCTTTCGCAGCAAACACGGAACGAAGAAACGTTAAAACTGAAGGAGGCGCTGAGTGACGAGACTATAACGCCCGACGAACTATCAGCTGGGGATGTAGACAGCATGGCGGTCGAATTTGTGGATCGCGTATGGAACAAGCAGTCCCAGGACCGGCAAAAGCCGGCCCAACCAGCGCAAGATTTAGTGCAGGTCTAAGGCTGAGGATGTTGATTGGTTTTCCCCATCTCATTTGTATTTGTTTTTTTACGTTTTCTTACTTAGTTTCCTCCATGTGACACCTCATATTACACAACTGAGTAGTTTGGCTAGCCTTAATAATCACTTGTGCCTTGTTAAGACTTAAGAGCTGCGGTTGGCAATTTTGAATTTAGCTGATGACTTCTCCTGAGCTACGTGCGGCGACGTCTGAGAGATACTAGATTAAGGAATCTCGCCCACGCCCATACTTTTGAAGAGCCTACGAAATGGCTCCTCAAACCAAGAAATGAAAATGTTTTGGGCTCTAACATGATATGATGCAGAATCACCTGGAGCTCGACGGATGGGCGTTTCTAACCAACGATCAGAAAGCAGCTTTATCCAATTTTTACAAAAAGGGAGGCGAAGACGAGCTACACAAATGCGGCTTGCTGGAGCCTTCGATGACCGTAATTATATGCTTTATGTCATAAAATCGAATCTGACTGGTGCTGGAGGATGCTATCATCAATCTTTATCTTTCTGAAGGTATTAGTAATGATATTGGTTTCATACTTTCACTCAGAAGAGAAATTGAAATTGGTTTTCTGTGTAGACCTGATATTCGACTCTTTTCTTAATAGGCGGCCGATACTAGTTCGCAACTGCTGGACCTGGATCATCAGTTTGCTCGCAATTGGAGGGCCGCTGTGGAGGATGCGATCAAATTCAACATGTTGAGACCGAAGATCTGCAATCAAGACGCTGACACAGAGGGCGAAAAATTGTACACCGCTATGTGCGAGCTCCCTCGTTTACGAATTAACCCGTTTGCTGCTTCCTGTGCCGGTTTGAAAAGCACGCGTGGCATTTTTCAGTACAGTCGTCACAAGGTAATAGAAGAGCGCGACACTCTTATGAATGGACAAATTACCAAAGTGGACAGCAGTCGAAATCGACAGAGTCGACAGATCCCAGCGATTCCGTCGAAGACCGTCCGACTTTATCGGAGGAGTTTCAGCTTCTTTCTACTTAAAATTAGAGGGCTTCCAAGTTGAGGCCCTTCCTTAATCGAAACGAAAACGCGGAGGATCCGGCCGCAGCCTGCAGGTAAAGACTTGATAACTTCGACGCAGTAGCAATTTCCCTCAGGCACAACGGTAACCCCCGCCGGGTAGAGTTGCGACTTAGTTTGGAGCTAGCGCCTCCCTTGGTCTGGACTTTGATCTTTACCGTGGCCTTTTCTCTGTGCGCCAGGATGTTTTCCCTCTCGTGATCTTGGTAGGCTTTTTCTCTCTCGCAGATCCTTCCGTCCTTCGTGCCCTTGGTTTTTTCTCTCTCGCAGGTCCTCCTTTCCTTTCTTCTCAAACGAGCCACCACTAGACAGGGAGCCAATTTGTACAGTTGTGGCTTTCTTAAACGGAAGCCGCAGCTTGAACCTTTCGCCTTTTCTCGTGTCTCTTCCATACTTCCACATGCTGTCATCCGCGCGCCTCACTTCGCTTTTTCTGACGCGAAACGCTGTCCGTGACTTTTCGCAGGAGACGGCTCAACGCACTCTATCTCGTAGAGCACTAGCGCGCAAGCCTTTCACCGAGCCAGCACTTGCAAGCGCGGCGCATGAAAGGCCGAGACGATAAGCGGAAGGACAAGGTCGCAAGGCTGTTCGTGTCGTGGCGCTGCAGAAGTTTCTACGTTATGCCCGAAGTAGCTCCCTGCGATTGTTCAGCCTCAGCCATGACGCAGATGATACCACTCCCACAAAACCTCGCGCGTGCTGCTTCCTCCCTGCTCGTGCAGCGAGTGCACCCACGACATGCAGCGTCAGGAAGACCAACCGCCCAGCCACTCCCTTGGGTCTAGCCGTTACAACTGCAAGGCATTCAACGCAAGAAGTTTCGCATCTTGTGGCTGGCATCTCGCTCCACCTTACGCGCGTCCCCCAGGGTCTTCATCTCCTAAGTGCTTCTGGTTCCGAGCCTAGTTGGGTAGTGAATTGGCTTAATCAATTTGAGTTGCTCAGCCAGTGCGAGGGAAGATGTAGGCCCAGACATAGCGAGCACCAGAAAGCAAAGGGCGCCGCGGAGGTCCATGACTGGGCAGAGATGAAGTCGAGCATAATCAATAACGCAGCAAGTAAGAGCGTCTACGCCACCAGCTAGATAATCACGACGATGAAAAGGATGAGCAAACACACACAGTAGACTCACTGCTGGCGCTGGTGCGCGTCTTTTATAGCTTAGGGCCAGTCTCTCGCTCATGCTCAGGCTCGTGCTCAGTTTTTTTTTTGTCTTGCTAGCTACGGCTGTTGTGTTGTGAAGTATTCTAAAGCGCAAGACCTTTGGCTTTGCAGCATGCTGCAACTCTGGCGACCGTTACAGATAGAGATAAAGGAAGCGCAGCGGAGTGCCGGCTTCTCTCATAGAGAGGCTTGAAGAAGAGAGGCAGCGCCCAGAGCTCCGGGTCTTCTGCTACTTCCCGACAAGGCCGCGCGCCGTTTCTTCGTCCCTATTGCCTGACTGGTATCCCCGCAGTCTTTGGCCCCATGTGTTGACTAAGCAAGGCCTTGCAGATTTATGCGGAGGCGTTCGCGCTGGCGTTGGATTGGTATTGATGTAGGTGGCTGCTCGTGCGTTTGTCTTCCTTACCAGCGTCACCGCCTTACTTTCTACACCTACACGCACGCGCCTACCACTACCACTGCCCTACCCCTACGCGCTGCACATGCGCCAGCAGTGCTACTAGTAATCCCTTTGGAGTGCGATACGATTGCCGCCACGATGCCGCCACTACTCCGGCCATAGATTGCGACTCCCCTTACGCTAAAAGCTTCTACTGGCTTCGGCGGGAGGATGCTACTCCAGAGCCGGGGCTTCTCCAATTTGAATCAATGACAACAAGCAAGGGGCACGAGCTGCAATGGACTGCGAGAAACTTCGGACGTCACGTGGGTCCATATCTAAAGCGAGGACCAATTCGAACGAAGGCCGCCTAAAAGACATGGCGCCAGCATTGGGAGACGAAGTATCGGGCACAGCTATGCTGGAGGTGGCAGTCTTGCGCATTCTCGAAAGAGATGGACGCCCGCGCTATATTTATGAGAGCACTACTCCACTAGTGCCGAGCCGTGCCCGCCATCTCTGAGGATCGGATGCGTCGAGAACGAGCTCGGGCCAGTGTTGTTGTGATTGTTAAGCCCGGCGATTATATTTCAAGGAAGACAAGCGCGCGAAGCTGTGCATCTAGGTGCAAGAACGCGACGCGACTCCTGTGGCTTAGCAAACAAAGTCAAGACTTGGATCGCGCTCCTCGGCCTTCGTAGGTCGACTCATCCGAGAGAGACGCTCGCAACGTCTCGAGCTGGATCGTATCTCTATCGCCCAAAGTCTCGAGCATGGGCACGAGTGTGAGGCTCGAAATTACAGAAGCAGGCGACGTGAGAGAGTGGCGGCCTACGAATGTTATGGCCCGGCGTTTTTATTTCTTCACCAGTTTCGAAGTAGCTCAAGGCTTGCCTGCGATTTGGGTCAAGATCTGCGCTCGCTCTACTAGAGGACTGACCATACTCTTACTCGGTGTCTCCACTTCGTCTGTGGGCGCTATAGATAAAGACGCTGGCGCTGGTTCTAACTCACTTCTTATCTTTCAGTATCGGGCTGAATCTCATCCAGCGATCACGGAAATAGGTGGCGACTTCCTTTGCATCTCTTGAGAATGATCCTACACCTTCATCGCTGGGCGTCTCAAGCAGTTACGGCGACTGGGTGAGACCCTTATAACGTCAGGGCTGCTTCGCTTTCTGTCTCATCTAGCGCCCAGGTTCGTAATGGGAAATAGTCGAGCCTTCTACGGTGAGCGCCATAGAGGAGAGCGGGCATTAAGGTGCGCCGTGTTTGTGTCCGAGTTCCGAGCCTGACGACAAGACTGACCATATTACGAACCGACCTGATTTCGGGCGATACTGATTGAGATGCCCAGCCACATCACTCGGAAAGGCTTCCACGTAGGAAGAATCTTCGAAGTCATGACTGAAAGACTTCAAGAGCAACGCGCTAGCTTCTAGCCACCGTGCTAGTATCTAGCTACCAGACTGACTGCACCGCGTCGCGCGTGCTGAGCTGTCTCACGCAATTACTCTAGTTGAGTCCAATGCGACACGACGTGGACACTGAAACGCCAAGGGTGGGCAGCTCTCGGCCTATCCTCCAACGCTAACGGCTGCAGGTGCACGCGCACAGGTTAGAAGCATGCCCGGCGCTGAGATCATGCCGCTGCCCTGTGGTCTTGGGCGTGGTGCTGCGATGTCAAGAACACTCGGGAGTGGCGTCGTCTAGTCTGAGACGGACTGGCCGTTGCGGCGTCTCAGTGAAAGGGGAGGCTTTCGCGTGGGCGAGGACGACCACCACGACGACGACGTGGCCAGCAACTACTATACTTCCGCACAGCACAACCAAAGCCACAAGAAGACGCGTCGAGGGTTGCAGCTGGCAGGCGACTCAGTGATCACATGCCGCGCCTCGCAGCTCTTTGCACCAGCTGGCAGCTGCTGACCTCCAAAAGCCGCGCTAGCTCATGAGCGACAAGCTGCGGCAGCAACTGCAACGGCGACGATTCTTATGAATTTCTGCGCCAATTGCAACTGACAACTGCACTGCGCAGCTGCAGCCCGCTGGTCAGTTCGGGCCCCTTTATTTGTTGAAGTGTGTGCTTCTACTTTAGTAGTCTCCTCAGGCGTCGGCGTCGAAGCTACGTCCTCGCTGCGCCGTCAGTTATGTCAGGCCTTAAATCTTTGGGATTTCCTTTGCGGTCATACTATGCAGCAGCTTGCCTCGTCTTTTTCCTTTTTTCTTTGTGTTCAATTTCAGTCACAGCTTCTTCGTCGGGTCTTACTTTTATTTGCTTCTGGTACAGCTTGGGCTCCAGCGTGAGCGTTTTTCTTCCAGAATAATTGAAGTTACAAAATAGAGCGGCTCTGTTTAGTTTGTTCTTTCGAGGTCGAGGCGAGTGCGAAAATGACAAGGGACATACCAGGAGAAAAGGTTCGCGGTGTCTCCTTCTTGTGTGTATGTCTCTCGCCCTCCTCTAGTCTTCTTTATGATTGAGAAACTTCGGCCCAATGCCTGACAAGCGAATTTTTGGCGCGACAGCTGTTACTACGAAGAGCGTCGCCGCGGCTAGCGAGTATCGTCGGCCGCTGCGAGCACCATCCGCCAGGCCTGGGATTTCACAGCAAGCCGGCGGCCTCAGTTCGCGACAACCCCACACCAGCCCCAGGGACAGACCCATAGAGCCACACACCCTCACGCCTATGCTCGGCGTGTTGCCTGGCTCTTGGTGCGACTGACGCTGGCAGACCGGTTCCACGGGTCCCCCCACCTGGTGGCCACCAGCATGACCCACCCACAGAGGGCGCGCGTGTGTTGTACAGGTGTGACAGTGACCCTGACAAGCCACCGCCGGCGAAAGCCGTCGCAGCCCGGTGTGGCGCATGACAAGCCACCTGACCACGACCATGACGGTGGGCCCGAGCTGCCACCTGGATTTGGCTTGACCAGTCGGCTCGCTGTCTCACCACATGCCCACCCGCGGCGCCATGGCTTGAGGACTGCGTGACCCCTACACACAGGCCCCGCGCGCGTCAGCATTGCCCACGTGGTGACTCTGGGGCGACTTCCACAAAGTGGCCCCAGGTGCTGGGGGAGCCGCCCGCGTCCACCTTATCGACTGTGGTGCTTTCTTGTTTTCTGCCATTCGTCCCGCCTTCACTGGGCAGGTGAGGGCCAGGGGTTTAGCAGCGCAGACACCCCCGGCGAGGGATCTCGCCAAAACTTCCTCTGTCATGGCTTGGGGCGAAGTTTCTGAGTCATATTCTTCAAGCTGACAGAGATTCTCTTGCCACCTAGAAAGACGCGCAGGACAGACAGCCAAACAAAGTCAGCGCGCTCTCTCTCTCTCTAATAGAAGACGGCAGTCCTCTACGTCGACGACTGTCGGGGGATGCGGCGCGCCGATACTCACGAGCTGAATTCAAGGCCGACCAATGCGGCGACCGAGCGAGTTGCGACCGCGTAGCGATGTCCACGCCTTGAAGTTTCTGACTATCATTATTTGCCTCTAGCATCAGGGGCGCGCGCAGTTCTCTCTGCTAATGCTGTTGCCCTGCTTCTCGTCTCAAGAAGTAGACGACTGCCACACTGAAAAGAAACGCGCAGCCTGCTATCTGCTATGACTGCAGACGCAGAAGACACGACTGCACTCAGGTGCACCCCTCAGGAAGCGAGTGCAAGTAGATAGCTGCTCTGCCTCTTGCGTCTTGCTTCGATCACCGATCGCAGCGTGCGCAGTCTGTGCTTCTTCGTCGTCTTTAGTGCTAAGCTTCTTGCGTCTTATGATGCGTCCCCTACTTCAACTCCTTTCGGGAATAGCATAAGCAAAAGCATCCTTAGCAAATTCTAAAAATGCAGCCTCCTCGGCCCATCCGGAGACCCAATCGCGCAGCCGGGCGACGCAATCAGCGGAGACCAATGGGGAGAGATATCCCCCGCAGATCGTTCCTGCAGCATGAAAGCGGAAGCATCCCCTGAAAGTTTAAAAGTTTTGCCCCCCATGGAGATCCGACGTCGATGAAAGAGGGCCAAGATTGGCGAGGGAGGGGATAGCTAGAAGACCAAGACTCCGGAGGACAGTGCTTGCCTGCATCTACTTCGCTAGGATCTGCCTAAAGGTTTAGACTCTATTCCAGAAATTTATGCGACACAGGCAAGCCTGCGAGCTCTTCACGCTACAACATTAGACAAGAACGGCGCACCCAACTAGCTTAAGCATGGAAGTAGACTCATTCTAGGAGCGACCAATCAAATGCAGCACCTGCGGCCCTGCCTCCTCTTCTAAGCTCGCACGCAAAGCCAACGCGGTAAAGCAGTAGCACTCCTATCATCAGTCGGCGGCAAAAACAGCGCCAGGCGCTTCTGAAGCCCCACGCCATGGCTGAAGCGCTGGGGTTTCCGTTTAAACCACAACTATGTACGCGAGTTAGCTCCTTGTCTAGTGGTGGTTCGTTTGAGAAGAAAGGAGAGAAGGATCCGCGAGAGAGAAGAAACCAAGACCACGAAGGCAAGAAGGACCCGCGAGAGAGAAAGAACCAAGATCACGAGAGGAGAGGCGTTCATCTTGGCGCACAGAGAAAAGGCCTCGGTAAGCTAAAGATCAGGGCCCAGATCAAGGAGGGCGCTAGTTCTAAACTAAATCGCAACTCTACCCGAGAGGAGTTACCACTGTGCTTAGGGGAAATTATTGCTACTGCGTCGAAATTATTTGCGGTGGTGATCATGGCTCTACCTGCAGGCTGCGGCCGGATCTTCCGCGTTTTCATTTCGATTAAGGAAGGGCTTCAACTTGGAAGCCATCTAGTTCTAATTTTAAGTAGAAAGCGGCTGGCGCTCCTCCGATAAAGTCGGACGGCCAGCCTTCGACAGAATCGCTGGGGTCTGTCGACTCTGTCGATTTCGACTGCTGTCTACTTTGGTAATTTGTCCACTCATAGAGCGCGTGTCTCTGAACAAGTTCGGTTTCTGTTGGTCTGCGCAGATGAACGGAGAAGGCTTGTCACCGTTAAGGACGATGGACGAAGCTCCTTGAAGGTCTTGAATTGCAAGAGGCTGAGGGGTCTGAGATCAGTGGCTCAAGTGGTTCGAGGGGAGCCTGTAGACCCGTGGGGGCGGCTACTTGGGTCCCTGTGCGTGTTTGTGCGGGTTCTTTGGTAAACTTTTTCGATCTGCCGGGCTGCGTCTGCCCTAGGACTAGAGCCCAACACGCTGACAGCCTGGCCCCTGGCGTCAATCTGCGCGAGGCCCTGCCTTCTTCATCTTAGTTTCTTACTTTCGCTTCCCTCTGCCTTCGCAGGGGCGTCAAAATCGAAGGACAGCGAGGTGACTGCTTTGCAAATGACTTAGTCCGGCTGCTTCATGAGGATCCGCCCGGGCTGGCTGTTTTGTGGTGTATTGTCTCAGAGGGACGCCCAGCGGACATAGCTAGGGACGGCGCTGCCCTAGCGAGGTCTGCTGCGGGGTTGCCCCCGTTGTTGTCTTTTGTTGTTGTTGTTGTTCTTTTTTCTCAACTCAAACCCTCCGTATGTGTCAGAGCGATTTGGAGGGTATGAGAGAGGAGGCGGAGACATCGCAGGAAAAAGCTTTATCATTCGCGCCGTTTTGATTTTTTCAGATTGGGGCAACAAATTCCAAGCATTGGCGGGACGCTGTGCGCGTGGGCATAACAAGAATGGAGGGGCGCCAGCATTCGCCGCTTCTTCTTGGCGCGTCTGTGGGTGGGCTGCGCTTCCCGTGGATGACTCGGAGAAGAGAACAAAGCAGGTGGTGCTGCGCTCTCCGGGAGGCGCTTCCAGCAAAGGCAGACGCGCATGCGTGTGGCTTGTTCCCTTGTCCCCTCGTGAATCTGGGGCCCGAGCGCCAGGGGATGACCCGCAGCCCTGCTGCCTGCGGCCGCTGGCTCCGCCACCTCTGGCGCCCCACCTTCTCCAACCTCTAGCGACTCGGCGCCCCCTTCCTGCTGTGGCCGCTCTGGTCCTCTAGCCGGGCCGGAGGTGGTCCGCCGCCCCCCTCCACCGACCCCGCCACACACTCGCCAAAAAAACGAGAACGAGCAAGCAGAAAAGGCGCCCACCTGTCACCCGCTTGCCCTTCGAGGTTCTGAAGGTTTAGCGCGTGCCCTCGGGCTTCGGCGAAGCAAGAGCGTCCGGCGCCAGAAGCGTCGTCGCCTGTCTTTTGGGCACTCGAAGGCCTGTCTACTGAAGATAGTTCTGACTCTGAGGAAGGCGCATCTCTACCACGCACAGGTCTATGCTGTTGGAGCATGAATTCCGTCAGCAACCTGCACAGGCTTGCTCCACTGTTGAAGGAATTTCGCCCACAGCTCGTCGCAGTACAGGAATTAGAGAGAAGATACTGGCACGCTGAGGGCGCAGTAGTCGGGCTCGGAGACTACAACAGCAGCGAAGCAGTCTATGTTGTCGACAGTTGTACGGATTCGCAACCATACCTCGGGCCGCATAATTCAGGTGGGGTCGCCATCTTGCGACTGGTGGCGCATGACGCAGGCGCGCCGCATCCCCAATGGTGCGGGAAGTTCTGCGTCGCGAGCTCTAGGCCAGTGCTCTGCTGTTTACAGCGCAGAACTCACAAGGGATCCCGGAACCACGCGACACAGGAGAGATCATGGCGCACTTGGCGTGCGCGCTCTACGACAGGTTACTCGTCGTCTCTGTTTACCTCGATCACACGCGACCCGAGAGCGGTACTGACATGCAGCATCTTGAGGGGCAAGCTGTAGAGATAGACGACGCGGCCACCCGAGTCCTCCGCGACAACAGCGCTTGCCTGCTCGTGTGCGGTGACTTCAACGCGCAAACGACGAGAAGTGGGCGCGTAAGCGTCAAGGCGAAGAATGTCACCAAGAACGTCAAGGAAGTGCTATATGGCTGGATCTTTAGGCATGCTAGAGGCAAGGCCCCCCTACCTGGCGGCGCGTGCTTTCGCGCGACCCCGCCAACGGAGACCGACGCCGTGCGCGCCGGCTTGTCGCGGTCGGCGAGCGACGTGACCTTGTGGAATCTGGAGGCCGGTCGCCCACAAGAAATTGCCGACCCCAGTTTGGGCCCGAGCGACCGCGCAGCGATCTTAGTGCGTCTGCTATTCGACTTCGGCCCAGATGGAGGCACGCGGCTAGGTGGTCCACGGCTTAGTTACGCCGCAGCAGTGCGCAAATGTATGATCAAGCTGCGAGGAAGTGCACGCGTAGCCGAAAGATCGCCACAAGCTACGACGACTTCCGATGCCCATCTTGGGACGATGCAAGACAAGCGGGCGCGCGTCTATGCACCACCAAAGCGAAGACGGCAGGACACACGTACACCATGAGAATGCTGCGCGGGCAAAAGTTCGACAGGACCAACCTCGCCAGGAGGTATCGCACATGGCTGATAACGAACGAGGAGACGCCCAAAACCCCGCTCCCCAGTGGCCGTTGTCGGTGGCCGCGTGATTTGGTGTCCTTGGAGCGGTCGTCGTCGTACTTCTTGGTCGAGTCCGGTATGGTCGAAGGAGAGCCGTGTGGCAGTAGTATCCCTGCCGCACAGCAGTCGCGTCACGGACGCGCCCGATGGTTACCCGCAGGAGGACGATGCTGAGGCGCCAAAAGACATGCCGTCCGAGCAAGTCCGTGCTTTGTTGCGGCACCACGCGCCGAAGTAGCCCTCTGGAGCCACACCTAAGAAAGGTGCTCTATATAAAGTGATAGACTCCAAAACGAAGGCCCTACATGGACCAAGACGCGGCGAGCCGGCGGACAAATTGGCTGCGTTATTGTGCGGGCGCGAAGTGGCCACCACTGCAGCGCAAGCCGCGACGCTTGCCCCGCTAGAGCACCTCATGAAAGCGCGGAGATTTCACGAAAGCACAGTAGGGATCGACGACAAGCCGGATGCGCGCTTCGGCTTCTGGCTGGCGGTGGCGGAGCTTGAGCGCTGCACGCCTGAGAACCACAGCTATAGGCTTAGTATGCAGCAGCTCAGAGAACATTTCGCGCAGGCCAGCAAAGAGCTCAAATCCCCTAACGGTATGCGCAGCATTGTCCTTATGGCAATGCTGGTGGACGATTTTCTTGCGCAGTTACTGCTCACTTGCTTGAGCGCACAAGCAGACATACTGGCCGGAGCCGACCCGAGCGAGGCGCTCAATCAGTTCCCACCGCGTGCAAGACTGCGGGTCTGTATGTTTCTGCAGAAAAATGCAGGGAAAGCCGCGGCTTCATCGTTGAGGCTCATTGTCACGGAGGATATCTTATTCAGGATGCTGGCCAGCATGGCGGTCGCTGAGATTATGACGCTCTTGCACGCCAGTCATTATCTCGGGGAGGAAACTGCTGGGGGACGGCAGTGCGTTGGGCTCGACATCGCGGGGCAGCGTTGGGATATTCAGGCGAGAGGCAGTCTGCGCGACCTCGAAGCACTTAACCTACCGCCGGCAGAACGAAGGCCGCAGTTACTGTCTGTCGTGGACGCAGCTAACATGCTCAGCACCCTTCTGGAAGGTGTCACTCATGGTAGAGGCTCTCAGGTTGGCGAGGTGCAGCCCGGTGCGTGCCCGGCTATTTTGGAGTTATGTCCGCAACAAAACGATAGTAAGTGAAAGTAGAGACGTAGCTTCGATTTTCTCCATGCGCAGAGACGTCGCAATCCATCGGGACGCCGGGCGCGATGGCGTGCGCGATTATCATCGTGCAGCCGTTCGTGGCGGCTATCGGCAGAGCCATCAGGAGCAGACGTAAAGGCGTGAAGCCGCCGCCTGGGTATGCCTCAATGATCGAGGCGGATGCGGAGTTGGCCCGCGCGCGAGCGCTGCTCACACAGTGGCTACCGCTCTGCCCCCCAGTTGACGTGGATCCGAGGCACGCCTGTAATGCCGGCAAAGGTATACGCGGACGGCACGGCACGGCGCGGCAGAGGGCCCACGAGATCGCTGCTGGGTCTAGCGTTGATGACCTTATCGGTGGAGTCACTCACTGCACGGCCATGCGTAGACGACACCTCAGTGATGATCGACGCCACAGAGGAACAGACACGCAACCGATGCCCAGCATTAGTCGAGCAGCTTCGAGAGATGGCGACTGGCTTTGGGATGCTGCTCCTCGATAACAGGTTGTTTCTCGCGCCGCGCAAGCTCTGGATGGCGGTACTTTCGGAGCACCACACCAAGAAGGAGCGAGAAAATCTTGGGAGCAAAGTGGCTGATGTAGTGCGAATCTTGGACGTGAAGCCGGAAGTCAAGACGTCGGGCAAGCTACTCGGCTACGCATTGTCCTCGCCGATCCTAGAGACACTTGGAGGGGAGCTCGGGCGACGCCTCTCATGCGCGGTTTATCTGGCGCGATCTGTCGCGCGATCGATGGGGCACAAGATCAGCGGCCCCATGCTTATTCAACTTGCGAGGTTTGCTGTTTGCGAACCGGTGACGCATCTGCTGCCGGCTGCGTTGCAACGTCTCACGCCAGAGCGATTCGACAATCTCGAGAGAAAGCGCGCAGAAAGTTTCCTTCCACTGGTTGGGATTTCTGACGAAGCTGCAAGTATGCCCATCGAGCATTTTCAGTTCAGTAGTGCCGCCGCAGTCTTCTTCTCACCAATTACAGGGGCCAACGGCTTCAGCTCGGCTGCGCGTAGACTCGTGGGCAACTCTGCGCGCAAGGGGTGGGGTTTGCTGCGACAGGCGATCCGGCGCCGGCAGATGTAGTTACGGGAGTGATTAATGGCAATGAAGCACAGGACTTCCTAGTCCTTGGCGCGGTGGTCTCTCCGTATTGCTCCGCCATGGTTTGCCAGAGAGGCGCCTCATAGACTCAGAAGAAGCAGCACTAGCCCCCCGCTGCAAGCTGCCCCAGCTGAGCAGCCGGACTACGTTGCCGCGCCTCGCGACGTCGCTACCTGTATTGTTGAAGTGGCGACGGCTGGTGCGTACGCATATTGGAACGGCACGCCACACGCGGCGCGACATCAGTTTAAGGCCCCGAAGGGATACTGCGGCAGCGTCAGCCGTACGGTCCAGCACACAACCGCCATGGCAGTCGCCAACGCCATCGAGGACCTGCTCGCACAAGTCGACTGCTCCTCGTACGCATGCTGCCTGAAGGGGGCGCTGGTCCTGGTATACGGCTGGAGAGGAGGCCCGATCTACGGCACCATGGCGCATGGACGCTTTTGGCGGATCAAGCACTCAACTGAGGCCCGGGGCGCAGAGATGAGGCTGCGCCAGGCGCGGTTGGCGCAAGACCTGCGGCGCGACGTATGGAAGCCGGCCGTGACGTGTAAGGTGGAGCAGATCGATGTGTATGATGTTCAGCTGCTGGCACGTAGCAAAGCAGACGAGGAGAAGTGGCACCCTCCGAGAGCTGTCCCAGTGCGACTCTCGGAGCTGAAAAAAGGGAAAAATTTAACCGAAATTGCAGAGGCTGTGGAGCAGATTTTGCGCTTCAAGGTTACTGCTGTGCAGGCGGGTACTGCGCAAGCATGACTAAGGCCTGGGGCACTATATCGGTAGCCCCGAGGCATACGCTCAGAAACCGCACAACAACAGTGATCATTGGCATCGTGGACCAGTTTGCGCCGATCATTCGGCTGGTGCGTCACTTAAGGGCATAGTCGAGAATTAAGGCCCGTGCTGAGCTTAGGCGCAGCCGCCAATGTTAAGGCCCGCGCTCGACCCAGCAGGCGAAGCGAATTCTGTGGCGACGGCAAACACATAGAGGCTCGCGGCGCGGCATCATTAAGCGTTCGGCAATGTCACGGGTGGCAGAGACCTCCACAAAGGGCCACAGGGGGTCAGTAGGTGTAGATAATCTGCGGGGTTGCGTGTAGGGTGAGCGTGCTTATCTGCAGACTGTGCATCATAGTTGAAGGCGCGGAACATGTAGGCCAACGCGGGCGCAATCTGATCAAGATTGCTGGAGGGGTATGTATGTTGGCAAGCTTCAGCATATAACATGCTTGCGTCGTGTCTTGTAAGTATATCGTCGCCATGTAGTGAGCGCGATGACGTGGACGGACCCACGTAGCAGCGCTAGTCTTGCTGATCGTTGGACTGTGGTGCCCCGTTCATAGCGGTGAACTCAATCAAGTTGGTCGTGGGCTATGCGGTCGCGTGAATAATGTGAAGGCCCACGCTGCACAGTCTCGAAGCGCAAGCCCCACAAGTTCCGCGACAGTCATCGCGTCGACTGTTGAGATAAGACCTCACGCCATGCACAATAATAATAGTAAGTCGCAGATGCCGGATCGTATCAAGTGCATCCTCTTCAAGGAGATCCCTTGTGAGTCGAGTTGTTCATCTCCAAGTAGTCTGGCATTCGGTAGCGGATGGCGTTTGGTAATGGGATTTAAAGGCCTTGAAGATAGAGCATCAGCTTCCAAGGCTGTCCTCTATTGCGCCACAGGAAGGATAGCGCTGGGGTCTATGCTATTCGTCTCTTCCTCCTAACTTGTTGCAACGTGATACAGAGCCTACTGCTGATCATACTCGGCATGCGGTTCGAGTAGTAGCCGCCGTAACTTTGTGCGAGTAGTTGACTCATCGAGTGTGATTCCTCCCGCGGAAAGATGGCGCGCCTGCGCTCCGCGCTGCACTTTGATACAGCCGCGCGCTTGCTAGTTTGGGAGCGGCCCCATCAACAATTCAACCGTGCCGCCAAGACATGGCCGCCGCGACCGCGGCGTGGCACGCGAGCAAGCTGCCACCTTAGCGATCACCCCGCTTCGCGACATCTTTTCTGGTGGGTCAGTTCGTTCGATAAGCGAGCCTCTCTCGACTATCTGCCGGCTGCATGGCTGCAGAGCGATCCCGGTGCGGGTATGGAACGGCGGGACCGAAGTCAGATGGAGGCTTGAGCCTGCAGGCACTCCTGGCGGTGCCGCGGTCCGCGCGATCATCTTGTACCTGGAGACCGGACGCGTACAGATTCAAGCCGACCATGGAGAGCACTTGTCTCGTGTGATGGAGCAGCTCTGCCGTCACGTCACCAGCTGCCCGGTGAGCGAGAGAAGATGACTGGGCATGACGCGCTGTTTCGTGCTGTTACTGACTGGGAGAGAGCTGCCGAAGACGTCGAAGTGGAGTTTCACGATGCGACACCGCTTCCCGCGATGGTGGGCGTCGCGCAGAGTCATACGGTGTCAGGACAGACGCTGTAGCCTATCTGGGACAGTGCGGCAGCTCGTTCGGGGTGTCTGGATGTTCCTCCAGGCCACGAGTGCGTAGTCATTGGCGACGGAGACGACGCTAAATGGGTGAGCGAGCCGTTGCCAGCTCCGGCCGTTGGGATGGACCTACTTGGTGCTCGATTCGGTGCGCTCAGTGCTAGTTGTTCGCCATCCGCTCTGGCGCCAGGGAATGCCCTGTACCCCGTGCACCCGGTCACGCAGTTTCAGTCCATGCCGGCAGCAGGCACGTTTGCGCGTGGGCAAGTCGCACACCCCTACCATCTGCTGCAGGGTGTTACGCAGGACCCCCAGGCTTCGTCTGGAGCAGTCGAGTCACCGGCGCAACGCAAATTGCGTCACAGCGTTGACCAAGACCAGCGTGGCATCGGTCATGACAGGGGCAAGAAATTGCGCAAAAACAGTAAGTCTCGACGTGACTCCCGGCGTCGCTCAAGAGACCGTCGCGGCAACAGCGGCCGGCGTTCCAAGCATACAGGCGAAGAGGAACATGGCGCGCCTCAGTCTGCGGCATGTAATAATAATCATGGCCGGCATGTACGGCAGCGCAGTCGACGGGGGCTGTGCGTGCCCCGTCGTTTAGAAGCGAAGGTGATGCGCAGCAGGTGCGCGAACGTCGACACCGTGGCGATGGCGACATCATCTGGCCCGATTCGGGCGAAGATATCCAAGCGCGGATGGGCCGCGAGGCTGTGCGTCAGTCGCGCCGTTCGTGAAAGGCGGGCGCGACGTCACAGTCTGTCTTTCCGCCGCCGGCACCACTGCAGTCTGCGACGGACCGTGACGGGCTCGGCACTGCGCACATGATAAGCAGTTCCAATACCTCGCCCACGCGCGGCGACCATGTTCAGCGTGATGGTAGTGCCAAGCTCGTCCGGGAAAGGAACCGACACGAATCGCATGAACGTCGTCGGCGCCGATCCCAGGACTCCAGGCATAATGCAGAGCGATCCGACTCGGGTGGCCGGTGACGACCTATCTCGGGGTGGGTAGGCTCCAGAGCAGGAAGAGTTGCCGCCGATGGGTTGCGAAAGTTGAGACTAATAGAAGATAGGGGCTACTTCCAGAGTCGTACCGAAAGCGGGGCTATATATGATGCATGGCCATAGAGTAGGAAGGCCGGAGTGTTGTGAGTGCTCGGTGTAAGTTCATTGAATCGCAGTTGCCTGATTCTCAGAGCCTTAGTCGCGCGGTCGTTGTAGTTAGTTTGTGAATCATTAGAACGCGCATGCGTCTCGCGTGTCTCACTGGCGAGCCCCGCGTGAGTTTTCCGTGCAGTGAGTAGCGCGCTAGAGGGTGGCGCTGGCGTGTGAGTCAAATGCCATGCTGCCTTCCTCAGTAAATTGCACGAGGCGAGTGGAGTTTCTGCGCGTCAGGTTGCTTTGAAAGTTTGGTTTGTGTAGGATCGCCGTCAGTAGTATCTCGTTGATCCTTGCGCCCTCCATCAATCCAGCGCTTGTGGAAGTCTGTTTTTTTTTCGTTTAGAGTAAAGCTGTTGGGGCATTTGGCACGAACGTTCCTTGCTTTGTATTCGTCGCGTGTTACTAAGTCGCTTCAGGATAAGACTGCTCTATAGTTAGTAGCCCACTGCTTTTCGTATTGCTATAGTTCGTTAGTGATGACTTGTGGCCAGCAAGTTCAAACTATGGGCAAATGCTGCACCGCTGTCACCGCCGCGCGGCTGGTGGTGGTTCTCGCGAGAGCGCAGATCACGACGTCTGCAGAGCTGACGAAGCTGCTACAGCGAGGAAAATGCGCCGGATTGGCGAGCGTCATGGTGCTCAGTCAGTACGATGCGGCGCAATACATCGTGAAGGATGAGGCGACTCGTGACCGTGCCAGTAGTGACGATCAGGCAGCGACAGCTGGCATTGCCAAGGCTGTCAAAGTCATGGGTAATCTTGACGACGCGGCGCGCGAAGCCTTAGGGGGTAGGTTAACTGTGGCCGACAAGTGTAGGGAGATTGACGATGCTCGTCGTGATGTCAGCGAGGAGCTAGAAAAGTTAGACAGCATCGCCCTGCGGTATGCGTGGAGGGTGCATAAAAGAGAGACGCACGAAAGTGAGGATGAAAAAAAAAAAAAAAAGAAATAGAGTGGAGGCAGTAATATAAGTGCTCGGCCTCGGGTGATTCAATGATCGCCAGACCCTGGCGAGAGTATGCTGCTGCAAGATTAGGCACCCACTGCCCAACAAAAGAGACAAAGAACGAAAGACAAAAAGAAAAACGGGGCCTGCCACTGTTGAAAACAGAGGCGAAAACAATCAAAAAAAAAATGTAAAAAAAATGTATACGCTGCTAGACCTCGAGAAAAAAAGCAACGAAAAAGAACTGCGGCAGGCTCGTGAGCGCTGGGGTGCCTTGAGCATGAGCAGCTTTGGTCCTGTCGGACATGCAATATTTGCACGCGGAGAGCAAAGGCAGGCGCGACATAGCTTACGTGCCTGTCTGTTGTGCTCATGGTGCTGGCTCAGAGCGAAGCTCGTGCAAATTCGCTCATTGATGGCCTGGTCTAATAAGTGGATACCTGTTCCAGAACATGTAGCACGTATATCGTATCGACTATCGAAGGCCCCGCCTATCTCTGAGCCAGGACTTAGATATCGGCCTACATTCCAGGCTTCCTGGGGCTGAGTAGTGGGCGAGGGTGTAGCTTGGTACTAGGACAGGAGTGGCTTCGCGCTCAGCAAGTTACATGCTTGTCGGAGTCATAGTTCGTTGGTTGCGTCTGTAGTAGCGCATGGGAAGCCGTAGCTAGTGCATAGCGTTTGTTTGCTTGTGTTAGCCTAGCCGTTACGTCTGCGGTTGTTGGAGACCACCGCGTCGATGCGAAACATGGCCGCGAGATCTTCGCGAAAAGTTGCCCGGGTTGGTCTTCGTTGCCTCTGTCTTTTTGAGTATGGAAAAGGAGGCGGCGCGGCCTCGGGTGCTTTGTCTTTGTGTTGTGTTCCTCTGTTGTTGACAGCCCCGGCGCCAGTTGAGTGCGGACCGCCCGCACGTCATTGGCGTCGGCGCTGCTTGGAATACAGCCGCGGCACGCCTGTGCAAGCTCCTCGAGGTGTAGAGAACCCGGGCGGAGGACGGGGGAAACGCAGGCGGGGAAGCAGTGGCAAAGCGGGGCGGCGTTGGCCATCTTTCTGCGCTTGGGCGCCTGGGTTGGCGCTTCGTTTTTTTCTCTATATGAAAAAAAAAAATCTTCGCGACAAGTTTGCGAAATCTTTCAAAAGAATCTTTGCGGAATCTTTCCGAAAAGATAAGCGCATGAAGTTCCAACATTGTCAAAACTTGTAAACTTTCCGCAAACATTCCGCGAAGATTTTGAAGCTTTCGCCTTCCATGTTTTTTTGATGAAGACATGGAAATGAGTCGCCGGGAACAAACTCGCAACAGCTTGCAACGAAACCGCATGGGGCTCCGCGCTTGTTGTCTGTGGTTTTTGTGGTTTCTCTGTTCTTCTCTCCAGGCTTGGTAGGCCTCTGGCGTTGTGCATTCGTTTGAGAATTTGGCGCGAGGCTACGCCGCGGACTGGTTCGCCGGCTTGTGATGCTCTCGGCGCAGTGGTTGGCTTGTCTGTGTGTGGGTTGTGTCGGTCTCGTTTTCGGAGCTCCTCTTGGCTTCGTTTTAATCTAATGAGACAAGGACAAGGGCCGCGCGAGTGAGCCTCGGCAACTTTTCGCCAAGATTTTCCGCCGCCGGTGATTGTCGGGCGTGGTGGTCTCCAACGGTTGTAGCAGTTTTCCATCGCCTCGCCCGCTGTCGCTACCTAGTCTAATCGCGCGCTTTGTGACTGAGTTGGAATAGCTAGCACGTACGTGCTTAGATAACAGAGTTTGGCATGCATGTGATGACTTTCATAGAGGATGTTAAGTTTTCACTTAAGTGCCGAAGGCTGTAAAAATTACCAACGGGGACGAGTCGTTGTTGTCAGAGGGCTTCAGCGGTCTAGGGTGTAGGGGCGCGAGAAGTGCGAACTGTTGTGCTGAGGGACCTCCAACAAATGAGCTTGAGCTACCAGAGAATGCGGCAGCGCTTAAGGCCATGCGGGAAACATATGAAAAATAAAAGGAGAAAAAATAAAATAGAAGAGCGTTGGCGGCAGGGGCTTGGCGTGGTGTCGAACCCAGCCGGGCGCTGATGGCTTGTTTCTGGAGCTGGGTGATCTGTGAAGGTCGAAGGAGCATTATAATTCAAAGTGATCCCCTGCTTACGGATCTACTACAGTAGCATGGTCAAGTAATGCCAATGCCCCACGTTCGTGCTAGGTTTAGGGTCAATGATAATTCAAGCACGGCCAGGCTTCCGCGGCGTGTTGTGAGGTCGCTTGGCGGCGACCGGTTCTTGTTGATGAATAGGCTATGAACATTGAGTGCGACACTTCAGAACTGGCCCCACAGTCTAGCCACAGGGTGAGAGTGTTGCTTTGTTTGCCTTTTATCAGTTGCGTGAAGTCTAAGGCTGGGGAAGTACTACTTACTACGCTCGTGCCCCAGCCGTAGTTTCTAGTAGCAAGCGTAGCACTCGTGATGTCCTCGCTGAAGTGAATAGACAGCACGACTCTGGGGGACTTTGCGCTTGTGTAGCGTAGGGGCCGAATGTGCGTTGAGTAGAGTGCGCTCGTGCTCGTGCTTAGCCCTGAACGCACGACCTATTTGTGGTGCGATCAGTCGACCTGGATCGCGCAGTATCTGTAACTTCTCGACGCCGATGGTGCGCCTGGGTGAAGATGCCCAAACTGTTCCACAGGCCCAAGCGCAGTCAGCATGCTGCTGTAGATGCGCTGCGTTGTTTCGGGAAGGATTCTTCTGCTGTGGTCGCTGATGACGTGACCCTGTCGGATAAGTACACCACGCCGCGTAGAGCTGCAGACCACGACTCCAAGCGGAGCCCGCCTGCGCCTGTTCCGCGGCGATCTCCGTTGCGTGTCCCATGGTGGCGGCGCTCGCCAAAGGGCATGTGGCTTCGTGTGTGGCGGTATGTGATGGCTGTCGAGCAGTCCAAGATTGTCGATGATGGTGGTTCTGGCGTGCTGGCGGCGTGTAGTCAAGAGTTGGCTGGCTGCTTCACCAGCGCAATTCAGGCCGATGATGGGCCTACGGCGTCACCCAGGGCACTTGTCTTCGATGATGACCCTGCTGGCAGTCGCGGATCGCGTGTGATTCCCGGCGGGTCCGGGTTGCACGCTCCGCAATCGTTGAAGACATACGGGATCTCGATGAAGGTGCATCAACAGTTCCGCAAGGAGGCGCGCGATTTGGGACATATTACGGCACACGGTTGGGCGATGTGGAAGGCTTCCGGTTTGAGTAGTGCCATGGCGTTAGAAATGTTCCGTGCTGGTGGCGGGCGATGGTTCATGCTGAAAGAAGCTGGCCTGACGGATTTGACGTGGGGGCAATGGCATGCCCGGCATCGATCGCGCGTCGTCCCAGTCTGCTGCGATGAAGACCGCAGGAGCAAGGCGGTGGCATCGAAAGAGGAGAAGTTACTGGGGAGAGCTGCTACTATGGTGCCTGGCATATTGCTCATCGACGGCGCCGAAAAGGCTGAGGCGCTGGAGGCGTACGCCAGCAGGTTCGAAGTCAACAGTATGCAGAAGGCGATCTCGGCGGATGCTGCAGCCTGGGGCTTGGCTGTAGTCAAGCGCAAAGACCAGAAGAAGAAGAGAAAGAAAACGGAGAACAAAACTAGTAGCAAGGACCATGCCACTTGTGGAAAAGGAGGCTAGTGGCGCGCGCAAGTTGTTCCCTTAAGCCGCGCAATCTCATGCGTGATCATGTCCCCTCTGGCATAGCCACCACAATCAGCGTCGCCGTCTTTAAAAATCCTTCTGCTGGATGCTCGTCGGTGCATCCATCTTAAGGCCTTTCGTCACGTGCTGTGTTAAGTGGCAACGTCGATGGTGGTCGCGGAGCGGTCTGCTGACGGTGGCCTTGTCGAGTTGAGTTGTAGTCTCGCCTTCGTGTAGTCGCACTTTCGTCGAAAATCAAAGAAAAGAAGTAAGGCTGTTGCTACGTCTGTCCACGAGAGGTGTGGGAGGATCCATGTGGACGTCGGTCATATGGCTACGACTTCACTCAGGTCATCAGCCTCGGCGTTTGCTGACTTTACGCAAGTCGCCCATCATCCTCTGAGGCGAGCAGGTGCCGGCGGGGCTCGTTGTGTAGGGTCCATAACCTAACCTAACCTATTGAATTCAATTAAATTGGTAAGCTGGCTAATCAATTTGTTAATTGATTAGCGCGGGCGGCTTTTGATGGGATACATTTTGGAATCAGGTGGGGGATCAGGTGGGAAACCGGGCGGGGGTGGGTTTTTCGGCTAGTCTTTAAGTAGAAAGCGCTTTTCAGGCGGGAACCAGTTCGCTACTTATTGCACGCACTACCGACGTGCCTTCTCTATGTGTGTGCCATTCGTTAGCTATAGGGGCTTAGTCTGGAGCCAATTGCTTGAAGTAATTTCGAGAGATCGTAGATGCTTGACGTTGACTTCCTACCTCATTCCTTACCAACCTCATTTCCCACCCCATTTCTCACCTCATTCCCCACCCCATTCCCCACCCCATTCCCCACCCCATTCCCCACCCCATTCCCCACCCCATTCCTTGCCCCATTTCCCACCTCATTTCCCACCTCACTTCCCACCTCACTTCCCACCTCACTTCCCACCTCACTCCCCGCCCCATTTCCCTCCTCAGTCATTACATGACTGTAGTGGCCATCCTCCTGCCATGTTCGCACTTGCCTCGTTTTTCCCCTTGTTTCCCCTCTCGTAGAAATTAACTGCCCGCCTCAGATGCCTCAGCTCCTAGGCCCCTCCTTCTTGGCGCCGGGGTCGTGCCTAGTGCCGGTCGGTGGCCGCCGGTCCCGGCACCTGGACAGGACTCGCTCTGGGATCCCGGTGCGTAGGCTTCGGCGGCCGCCGGGTCCGGGACCTCGGCGAGGGAGTCCCTCTAGGTACCGGCGACCGCCGGGTCCCGGACCTGTGCACTGTAGGCAACTGGCTGCGGCAGTCTCTATCGATCACGTCGCAACCAAGCAAGCAAGACTGACTCCTGCTGCGCCTGCGGGTAGCGTGCGCTACTTATAGTCGTGCGTGGTCAGTCAATGCAGGGCACGCGCGTAATATCTCGGCGCAGTGAGTCAGTGAGTTAGTCAGCCAGCCAGTCAGTCGATTAGTAAGCGTAGACCACCCAGTCAGCCAGCCAGTCACTCAGTCAATTGCGGGCGTGTGTCTCTAGCAAAGTGCGCTACTTTTTTGCGTAGTATGGCTGTATATGTAACCGCTTCGGACTCTGTTGGGAGGATGAATGCCTCAGGGTTGCTTCTACTTTTTTATAGGGAGCAAAGTAAGTAGATGCCCAAAGTCCTTGGCTTAGTTCGTGTAGGCTTGGATAAGGATTAAGGAATAGCAGGGACTACGGGGTAGCGGGACCCACCTCCTAGGGAGGGAAGCGCCAAAACGGTAGCAGTTGAGCAGTGCGCGGCACTAGATCGATCGCTCTGCAGGTCAGGCGAGCAATCTAGGCAAATTCATTCGATGCAGGAAGTTCGTGGAAGGCTTGGCCAAGTGGGCTGTCTTGGGATAGAATTGGTCGCGCCTTGAAACTTGAGGGGGAACCCTTTAGGAGTAGGGAAGGAAGGATCTAGGCCGGGTGGATAAGGTTGGGAGACTTTAGACAGCCCTCTTTTGGTCTGTTAGACGCGAAAAGGCTCGAGCTGCTGGCATCTGTGAGGGTGCCAGGCGGGCCTTCCTTGCGGTATTTTTTTTTATGATTGCCGGTCTGGTCTTCCTTTTCCTTATATGTCGCCGCCTGTGTTTCTGTTTTTTCTTTCTCTTTCCCGCCTCTTTTTTACTTCGGTTTCTTGCCGCCTGTCTTATGTACTTTGAACTACTTACGTGCTTAGGCCTCTTTCTAAGTGAAATTTCTCTTATTATGTTACTACTTACCGCCGACCTTCCCAGTGCGGTGACTTCGTCCCGGATTTAGAAAAGCCCCCCCCTCTTTATTTGTAACCCCTGTTGATGTCCATTTGGCTTTTTACTAGTGCCTTTGCGTTGGGCTTAGCAGCAGACCTCTGGAGGGATTTAAAACAGGCGAAGAACTCAGGCTCCACTGCGTTAAAGAATAGAGGGAAGCTTAAATAAAGCAGAGGGTAGACTTGAGGACGATGGGCAAGAGTATGGGGGTGAACACTGGCCCCTTACAGGGTGCGAGTGAACTGGAGGCGGCTGGTAAATTGCTCCCGCCCTTTCAAGTTGGGGGAAGCGGATGACTGCGTGACCGCTGGCGAGGAGTGCCATAGTCACACTGTTTATTCGCTTCTTAGACGTATGCGCGCTCAGTCTGAGGCTCAGTCTAGTAAACGTAAGAAGCTGACGCAACAAATATCAGAAGACATCCCTGGCATCTCTGTCAAGATCGCTAGTAGTATTGAAATAGTTGAAAGCCATAGAGTCAGGCACTCTTGCTCTTTGGTCGAGCATTTACCCAGAGCGCAGATCGCTAAAAAGTGCGAGCCTAAGTCCCTCGTGGATCTTGCCCCTTCAGTATGTAACAACCACAAGAAAGGAGAAGAGGCCTTACTTGAGGGGAGTTCTATGAAGGACTGGCTGGGGGACTGGGTAGTCATCCAAAAACATTAATGGCGCAAGGACTGAACCAAAACAAGCCAGGGAAGGACTAGAACCATTTGGGCTTAAGTGGGCCCAACCTCGTAGGTTGGCCCGAGCTTCCTCATGGCTCAGCGCCTTTGTGCTAGTATACAGGATGGCGGTCCTCTCACCAGGATTCTCTGTTTTTTGTATTTTTTTCTCGAGTTTTGGGGCGGTGTATGATGTTTTTTGCGTGTTTTTTTGACACAGGATCTGTACGACTGTAAGCTGCCAGCTGCAAAGGGCTTGAGTGGGGTTGTTTAGAGTTGGAAGGTGTCTAGGGTGTGGCGGTAAGTCCCGGAAGCCTATGTGGGACATATTGTCCCCCCGCGATAAGTCGCACACTTCGGAGAGTGTAAGTCTGCAGTGCCTATGTGTTCCCCTCTCCCTCGTTCGCTGCCTCCGTTTCCTTCGTTCTTGCCCTCATGGTGGAAGAGATGGCCACTGTAGGCCCGGCAGTATTCAGAGTGCAGCGTCTAACCCGACCTGGAATGGATAGCGAGGCTTTTTCTGATTCTCTTAGGTTACTGCAACAAACTGAAGTGCGTACTTGGATAAAATAAGGCGTATGCAATTAAGTCAGACACTTGCTGGCGCCAGAGGAGCGAGAAAGCTTCATCTTGGAGTTTCTGAGTTTTTTCTTTTGTATGTGCTGAGATATAGTTGGTGGCGGTATCTCGAGTATGTCCCTCGGACCATGTTTCTCTCCCCTCGGTCCTCCGGGTAGCTGCTTCTATCGGTCCGTCACGCCTGCCCTTGCCTTTTCCGCCTTACCTACCTCCCTCCGTCGTGAGTGTTTCTGTTCCTTTTGTTCTTGGCCGTGACTCTCGTGCCGAGATGTTTCAGTGAGCATGCGCCCGCGTATGTCTCTCCTCATGCCTGGCACCTCTGTCATCGAGCACCGAGCTTCGCAGCATCTTCCTGCTCTCGGACTACATGGGCCGTAGGTCTTTTTTACGTCTTGTTTTGTTCTGGTTCTGTTGTTTTGGTGTGTTCGTTCGTCGTGGCCTCTGGCCGTCTTATTTTTTCAATCAAAGCACCGGGTTAGGAAAGGGCTGCTGGGATTGAGTTCATATTTTTGCAAGCTTCGTCTGGATCGAATGGTAGTAGTAGCTGCGCCTGCGGATAATTGTCTTTGTGTAAAGCTTGCTGAGAATGCTAAATGGGTAGAGTTGGCCCCCTGCCTAAACTGGATCGCTCGGGCGACGCCGTTTGAGGTGTTGAGTGATCGCTCGCCCTATGGGCTAGCGTTTGGCTGTAAACCGCGGCACGCGTTTGCGAATAAGTTTCGTGAGGAGATTCTGCCACAGTCGAACTTGGCTTGGAATGAGAGCGCTAAGCTTCGCCAAGTTCTGAGAGGGCATTCGCCTGAGGCGCCTCCGATTGCTGGCCATCTGGTGGTAGTAAGAAACACGCACGCGTGAGAAGACAGCTTTGACCCCAAGAACTTCCCAGCATTATTGAGGGTGGAGTCCGTGGCTGAGGCCGCGCCGTGCAATGCTGTTGCATCTGTTGGGCGAAGCAGCGACTGGGGCAGCCAGTGGAGCGGCCCCCCTAAAACTGCTAACCCGTGCTGTGCCAGCTTCAAGCGCGCGCGATTTTTTGCAAAATCTTGACCATCTCCCTTCGACGGATGAGGTGTTAGGTAGAGCAGGGGAGGCGCTCACGCGGAAGGTCGAGGAGCGCGCTGAGTAGTGTTGTCCTCTGGCGTGAGTGTAGAGCCAGTCCTTTGGGAGTTATGGGGAGTCTGATGATAAAAGTCTAATATTGCGTAAGGCCAGCAGAATGATCCTGCTGCGGTCACGCGGTCGGTGGGCTTGGGATGGTTTGTTCCGTGGGATCGTTGGGACAGACTGAGAATGCGCGAAAATTGTTCGTGTTTGAAGCTAATGAATAGCAAAGAGAAAACTGGATCTATGTTGCGAAGCATCGCGCTTATGCGGTGGACTGGAGTCCGAACGGATTCAAGAAGAAGGCGAGGAGAGGCTGACTTTCAGCACGTTGCTGCTAGCCTGGTGCTGAGGTCTACCCTAGCACAGTGCTAGAGGGATCTCGGACGCTGTGGAAGGGAATTCTGAGCAGGAAAGTGGATTAGTCAAGTAGCTTCTTGGGATAGGTTCTGACTAGATAGGGGCTCGCCTGTCTCGAAGCAGCAGAGGAGGCGTCGGCCTGGGGGCGTCTGTCTGTATATGTAACCGCTTCGGACTCTGTTGAAACAAGGACGAATGCGCGAGGGTTGTTGCTACTTTGTTAGAGGGAGCAAAGTAGGTAGCTGCTCAGAGTCTTTGGCTTAGTTCGTGTCGGCTTGGATAAGAATTAAGCAGAGGACTACTGGGTAGCGAGACCTCCTAGGGAGGGAAGCCCCAAAACAGTAGCAGTTGTACAGTGCGTGGCACTAGATCAATCGCTCTGCAGGTCAGACGAGCAATCTAGGCAAAGTTATTCGATGCAGAAAGTTCGTGGAAGGCTTGGCCAAGTGGGCCGCCTTAGGATAGAATTGGTCGCGTCTTCAAACTTGAGGGGGAACCCTTTAGGAGTAGGGAGGGAAGGGTCTAGGCTGGGTGGATTAGGTTGATAGACCTTAGAAAGCCCTTTGCTGGTCTGTTAGACGAGAAAAGGCGCGGGCTGCTGGTATTTGCGAGGGTGCCAGGCGTACTTCCTGGAGACGGGAAGGGGCTAGGACTCAGTTGGCTTTTGGGCGCCATTGCTTTGAGGGTGATGGGGATACAATTACCACCAGGCGGAGCTCTTAAGAGGATGGCTCCGACGCCTCACTGCGTAGGGGGGCAGTGTAGGACCTGGCCCGGGTGTAAACAGGTCGGCCTTCCGTGGAGAAGTTTGCCAGCGATTCCAAGGAACTAGCGTCAATGACTAAAAGACTTAGACGGCTGCTGCCTGGGCCTTCATGGTTGGGCGGCTGTCATTGTTAGACTAGAGAACTTGGAAAGTCAGCGCGATACGTTCCAGCCTCAGGGCGGCGCTGTGGTCCGCATTTAGGTGCTGCCATAGTTACCAAACTGCGGCGCGGGCGGGGCCTCCTAGCGAGGTCGATTGGGGAGCATTCTTCCTCGGGCTTTGTTTCGTAAATGGGGAACGTGCTCAAAGGTGAAAACCAATAGCGCGCCCATGCGTGCATAAGATGCGCGCAAGTATCTAATTGTGTGCTATTCATGCATGGCCATTAGGAGTGCTATCAATGTCATACATGTGGAGCGCGGTCCCTCTTAATCAAGCGCCGCCATCCGCTTCGCCGTTATTTGCCTGGTTGTGCTCCTGCCATGCGTGCGCTTGCTTATGCAGATTCAGCGCTTAGCGATTGACCCTGCCAGCGTTCGGCCTCTGTCTCTTTCAGTGTTTACATAACGAAGTAACTAGCGCGGGGTCTAGGACTGTCTTCATCAGTGAGCTTGGCTCTTTTCACTCAGCCACGCACCGCCTTGGCTCTGCCTCCATTAGGGCTGTGCGCAATCTATCGCGAAGGCGTTAAGACTAGGCCAGTGCTTTGCTATACGCATAGGCAAAGCAGCTTACTAACTTGGTTACTCTTTAGCTACTGGCTGCGTAGATCTGACAAGCTGAAGGACCGACGCCCAAGAGTAAGAGTTGTGAGGCAGTTTATTTTTTACTATAGAAGCTAGCAAGGAGGCCAGCCTTTGGCACTGGCTGCGTGTCAGTCACGTGAAAGAATGCGTCCCGCCATGCATCATCTGGCGGGCGCATGGACGGGAGTACCCAGCTGCCAGCGGGGCTACCACTGGCAAAATTTGCGGAAGGCTGGGCCTGTTCAGATGGGTACCCGTATGAATTGAAAACGCAGAACTTGGGCGATAGATAGCTAGAACTGAGCCCGCTAAGCTAGGCAGCCGCGTGCCATTTTCGTTCTTAGCTAAGGCGCTGAGCTAAAGGCTGAAGGGCGGCAGGTGACTGGTAGACCGACTCGCGTGCTCGATATTATTTAAGTGCTTCGATATAAGACCACGCGCGACGAGTTTGCTGGTGCACAAGGAGAAGAACACACAAGAAGGGCCGCGCGGCGTAGGCGCTTGGCCATGAATTTCTTGAATGTACCAGGAAGCAAGTGGCAGAGCATCGGCGTGAGTAGATCAATCCATCGCGAACAGAGACCGACGCACGACGGACGCTGGCAACGGGTCAAACGCTCAGGCAATCGCATCGATGTGGCTGACTTTGATTCGTGTGAAGTAATAGATTGGGCGTGTGAAAACATAAAAGAGAAACTGCACAAGGTGCCGCGGCGGAAGCAAGAAGCCCGCGCCACTTGCTTGGAGCTGATAGCGCAGCAGAGTGAATGGATGCCCGCTCGCTCTCAGATGAGCCACTTCGCGGAGGTGAAGTCGGAAAATGGGGGGTCTTCTCGTCTAGACGAGTTACCCAGGTCCCCTAACTATCTGGAACGCGAAGCCCAGCCCCCGGGTGGCAGCGCTTTGTGTCCGACAGAGTCAACCACTGAGACTATTAGCAGACTACTGCTTGGTAAGATTTACGCTGGAGGGGGTTCTGGAATGCGGCGGCGAGGGTGCCACATGGCACCAGGGTAGGGGAAAAGGGAGCAAGGCGTTGGGCAGCGTGTGAGCATCGTGGCAGGGAGGGCCTCCAAGGGCCGCGGAGGGAGGCGGCAAGCGCGTAGTCCGTGCCGTGGATTTCTCTCATTTTGAGTCTCTCCCTCGGGGGGGGGGGTGTTAGCTTGGCGGAGGTGCTCTCGCGCTTCGTTGCTTGGAAGAGGCGCCTGGGCTTGAGGCGTGCTGCGATTTTTAGCAACAAACCCGGCGGGGGACTCCATTGAGGGACATAGCTCCGTCGGGCGTTGGTGCTTCAGGTAATGGGTGTGAAGATGGGGGAGCGACCTGGCCGGCTAGGCTCACAAGCTTATCCGCCTGGGCTGGGCGTTCCTTCTGCGTGTCTGAAAGATAAACGTGACAGCAGGGGGCGGGCTTTGTGTATTTTGAATGGCTAAGACTGGGGCGTTGGGCCGTGTAATTCCCGACGCCCGCCGCGGCGCGCTGTCCATGGGTGGAGCTTGTCGAAGGCAAAAGCTGGGCCACAGTATCGCCCTACCGCGGAGTGAAGTTGTGGCGGATGGAGGTTTTTAGAGGGTCTGCCGATGGAAAGCGGTGGGCTCTGGTCTGCGATCTGTGTCGGCTGTTTCGGTTGGCCTTGGTTTCTGATGATGTGCGCGGCCTTCGGTGTTTGTGCAGATTGATGAGTCGAAAGCGCTCCAAAATTGCTGGCTCTTACTCTTTGCAGTCGAAGTCGATGCGGCTTTGTGGTGAGCTTTTTTCGATGTCTCTCGGCTGGCGTGGTCTGTCTGGTCCTTTGTCCTTTTGAAGCTCCCAGAAGTCTCCTACTTTCTCGCGCGGGTGGATCCTCATGGGCTGCTCTTTGTTTCTCTTTTCGTTTCTGAATAATTTCGGAAAGAACGGCAAGGGGGCAAGGCTTACTGCTTTCCTCTTTCTCTTTTTTACAGCGGGCCAGATGGCTCAGGCGCATGCAAGATTCGCCACCTCTTTCGACAGGGCTCCAAAGCGCCTTCGGGCTACTTTGCATTGGCGGCGAGATCTGAAGAAAAGGACAGCTTGGATCACTTCAAAGAGCTCCAGTTCTTTCCTGTCTCGTCATTGTGTTCGCCTTCTCTTGTAGTAGTATTGTAATTGCTGACCTGGGAAGCTTCAGCAATCTTGTCTCGACTCGCCGTGGTTCGGGCTTCTTGGCACGACGATGGGCCTGCGATCTTCAGGCGCCGCGACCGTTTCGGGGAATTTCTTGATGGTCACAGACTCCTGTTCGACAGAGACAACGTGGATGCAATTCTTTTAGACGCACTTGGGCGGACTCTGGCGGCTGATCAATCGTACTACTTTGCTTCCCGCCGTTCTCCATAAGACTGATTTTGTCTACTAAAGCGTATGGCGATAGAATTTATGAAGTTCGTGGTGCATCTACATACTGCATGATCCTCCTGTCCCTCGATACGACATTTCTACAACGTGACTCTGAGGTTGAAAGCAGAGGCTGCTGCAGCGATGGTGCAACGCGCGCTCTCTACGCTTCGCGCTTCGGTGAATTTTTGCGGGCTTCTTTCTGGTTTCGTGCCTCCAGATTTTAACGGCAGCCCATCAAGCGAAGAGGACGACAAGAGGCGGGTCTTGCAAAAGCTATGGACCGACTACGACGGAGGGGAACATTTTCAAACGGACGCGGCAGTCGAGGAATGGAGGACCCGACGGGCGAAAATCAATAAAGATAGCCCCTAGATGAGTCCGGCTGCACTGCTAACTTCCTTCCTTCTATTTGTTGACCGCTATCTCTTTTTCCATGCAGTAGGTTTTACTAGTTTTGCTCCCATAAGGATGCCCAAGCATTGGAAGCATTTAGGTTTCTCGGTGGGGTGTACGAGGTCGAGGCCAACTAACCTCATCTATGAAGCAGAATGGAGTCGCGACATTTATAGGCCTCCTGCAGAGAAAAGACATGATACATCAGAGGCAAGTAGTGCGAAGGCGTGAGTAGTATTAGATAACTGATCGAGTGCGCCCCTATTCAATGAAAAACTTCAAATTATATACAGCCAATATTTTCCTTTTCGTGTGCAACTTCTCAGTTTTTCAGGTTGGTACTTGTTTCGTTTCAACACTCGTCACTTTGAATCTGTTACACCGCGTCAGAATTCTTTTTCAGAAAGCGACGAGATTTAGACTTAGAATGCTCAAGATGATGAGTAGTATGATCTGTAGCGTTATCGACAAATCTAAAGAATCTAAATCCCCATTTGTTCGGTGCGACAACGTGAGAAATTTTTTTCGAACAAACCGCCGAGACCCAGTTCGGTCATGGTGCGCAGGCTGTTGCGTCTCGCCTAGATTTTTTAACTTAGGGGCCTCAATTATGACGGCCGGGGGGATAACGTGATGAATTTTTTTACGAACAAACCACCGAGACCCAGTTCGGCCACCATGGTCAAGCTGCTGCGTTTCGCCTAGATTTTTTTAACTTAGTTGCCTCAATTATGATGGCCGAAGAGGCGCCGTGATATTTTTTTTTACGAACAAACCACCGAGGCCCAGTTTGGTCACCATGATCGAGCTGCTGCGCTTCGCCTAGATTTTTTAACTCAACTCAATCACGGTGGTCGGCCTACTTCCTTCATTTGTGTAATCGCAAAAGTGTAGGCCTCTCATCATCATTTTTAGGGAGCTAAGTCGGCACGCCAGATGTTGAGAGCTGTTTTGCCATGAGGTGGCGCAAATTTGTAGAATTGCTGGAAAGTTTGCCAAAAAGTCGCGGTTTTCCAAGTATTCTGCTATCTAGGTTTTTCTCTTCGACTGGCATTTTTAATATAACGTACTAGTTAGTCTTCATCATTACAGCCGATTCAATACATACAAAAAAATCGAAATATTGTCGGGAAATACCATGTCGAGATGCGTGAGAGGTTGTGTGGCTGATGCGATCAAGTCGCGTAAGAACATCGTCCTCAATCTATCTACGGACTATCCAACATTGAAAAACACGTGGTTACTGAAAATCTAAAAAATCTAAATCCTGCTGAAGCTTGTTGTTTTCAGCGACTGGTCGGCCACCACAGTGAATCAAATTGACTCGATCACAGGCCTCGCCAGGCACATCAATCAATCACAACAGGATCGCAATCGGCGCATCGGGCATATCTGTGAATGTTGTGTAATGAAAGAAGGTTGATCTTGGAGGTGGGCGCTCCGTCGGGTCCGTAATTTGCGCGCCTTGGTGGCAGTGTACCTTCAAAGGATGATTACGACAAGAAAGTCTGATCCTGCGCTGCTGATCATCAAATGGGCCGCGAGGCAGGCTTGCTCGGATCAGACATTACTCTGGCACAATCGCTGTAGAATCTGGAGACGTTCTGTGCATGGTAATGTAGATCACAGAACTGAAAATTATGACCGCCAAGAAGACAGGTAGTTTGTTCCACTATTACGCTGTTCCTACATTCTTCTTGAACCATGGAAGATGAAATTCGGTCAGAAACGAAGAAGGTGATCATGATTTAGGTTCGCTGATACCATCAAATTTTGACAACATAGAAGACATGTAAATAAGGTTTCCTAAGGTTAACCTACTCGTCCGGTAACCACAGCGACTGCAACGACGTCTATCATTGTCACTGTCCTTTTGTGAGTCGTGTATGTATCTATAAGTAGACAAGAAAACGATGCGGCTGTTTTCGTAACACGACCCAGTACTAGATTAAACAAATTTAATAGGACATGATGACGACAAGTAGGTCCAAGACCATCTTCAAGTAAAGTGACGACAACTTTTTTTGTCTTCGGGGCGAGTCACCAGAGGACTGAGTCTCAGGTTTGAAGTAGATGTCCACGATAAGAAAATGAAGGCTTTCTCCAGGATGCCCCAGGAAGGGACAGGTCAGTTGGAGTTGGTGGACGAGGATGAGATCGATTTCGAACTTGTGTGTGATGAGGTGGACGCGACGACGGCTGCCCGCGAACCAAAAGGATCTGAGGCTAAAGGACCGGGCGTCGTGGGTTCTGGATCCGGTGCTCACTGTCAGCAAGGAGGTCCAGGTGGGGCTCCAAAACAAGACGCTTCTCGTGGTGGCCCTCACCCACGTTCTGGTTGTGGTCCACAACACATTATGCGTGAAGCTGGCCCCCACCAAGGCTATAAAGCAGCACAGCAGCACAATTTTCGACCTGTGTCTGTCCAGTACGACGCTCTGACAGCGACTGAGATGGCGAGACTGTCGACAGTGGCCGTGAACACCGAGATTCTCTACAACGAACACCGGCAACGCCAGGACTACGGCCCGTTGGACCTGCGCTTTGGGCCCTCAGAAAGGGGAATTTTGTGCAAAGAATGCGGGCTCCAGATAATGGAATACCCAAATGGCTGTCCAGGTTGCCCAGGTCATTTTGGACACGTCCCGATGAGTTTGCCCGTTTTTCATCCCGGTTTTCTGAGACACTTGTACCTCTTAGCCCAGTGTCTGTGCAAAGCTTGCGGTCGTATGTTGTTGCCAGAACAGGAGTCCGTGATACTAGAAGACGTTGCTCCAGAGACTCCGGCGTCTGGTGGAGATATTGATGCTGTACCAGGGCAAGTGTCCTCTGGCGGTCTACAACTACAAGCTTCAACACTGTCGCAGGCAGTGGCAACAACTTCCCGACCAGTGAAAATGAGTCGTGCGGCGACATCCAGAGCCAAAGTTATTCTTCTATTTAACTCTGATCTACTTATTTAGTTTTTGTTCTTTGAGTATGAGTGTGAGAGAAGCGTCTTTAGTTCTATTTCTCGTGTTCAGCACCCCCTTCAAGCTCAAAAATCATCTATAACAGAGACTACCATGGAGCACTTATTTCTCATTCGTTCTTCGAATATGATCTACTTCTAGTTAAAGTTATGTTAGGATGATTAGCGATAAGTTGGAATTTGGGTCTATATCTAAGCTAACCTGTACTCTGAATCAACATGAAGATGAAGTACGTGGAAATGAAAGACTCGGAAGATGATATGATAGGCATCCTGCGTACATCAGAATAAGATCCGCAAGGATAACCATCAATATTATTCAATACTAAAGCTCTTGCTGACGAGTAGTTGGGTCGAAGATATCAGTAATTTTGGTAGATCACACATGAGACGCATGACATGATTGTATTGCTCAATACTAAAGCCGACGAGCATTGAAGAGCTCCTCTAAGAAAACTAAAGCTGCTAGAAAACGAGGAAACACGGAGACTGAAGAGCCAGATGTCCTCCATGAGGAAGTGAATGCCGATATGATCGACTCGATGCCAAAACGCGCTAAAACAACTACTGGCTCTAAAGCAAGACCCGAGCAGCATTCACTTTCAGAACAGCAGACATCTTCTTCTGTTATGAAAAGTGTTGTTTTTACAAAAACATCAAATACTAAAAAGCTAGGGGCGGGTGGACTTGTAACGTAAGTAGCGCGAACTAGTGTACTTCTCAGTCTCACATCTGGAAAGCTCTCGCTCTCTGTACTAGAAATGGCAACATTTCCTCCATCAGAAGAGCTTTCTCTTCGTCCTGGTATAATACGTCTACCAGTACTGTTATTTAACGTAAGATCTACCACCTCAACTTCTAATACGGTTTTTGTCTACCAGTACTATGTAGCGTATGATCTACTACCTCAACCTCTAATACGGTTTTTCAGCCTTCCGCCGTCAAAGGGAGCAGCGGAAAGAAGCAAGTGAGCCGTCGCCAACTCTGTGCACAAATGTTAGGGCACTTGGAACTACACAAAATGTTAATGTTTCTTACTGTTACTTCTTGACTCTTTCGCCGCGACCATATCTTACCAAGAATCACGCAAACCAGGTTACAACTAGCACCATGACCACCATGCTATAGAATCTGAATAAATATCGATGACGGTTATGTCCCACAGGAGAAGATAAAGATATCCTTTCTTAACGAAGAATATGAAGAAGATGAGATCACACTCACTATCCCATCCTAGCCTATCACTCACACACACTGTGGCCACTGTTTCTTATGTTGTATAATTTCTCATGATCTTCTGGGGGGGCTCACGCTCATTGTGCAGGATCCATAACCTAAACATATTTATAAATAATATGAACTAACCTCTAACTTTTCTCGCGGCAACTCGGCAGCAAGACTTTGCGAAGAAGGCGTTGATCGTGAAGAAGGTTCAGGAAGGGTGCAAAAAAATACGGCAGTGTCCCCATTGCAGTTGTTGGAACGGAGCGGTGAAGAAATCTAATGGCATTCCTCTGGCTTTCAAACACGAGAGATTCGGCAATCCGAAAATCCTGAAGGAATTGCCCATAGACAACTTCATCCTAGCGGACTCGGTTCATGACTTATTATGCTGGCCATGAAGATCAAGATGAGTGATTTAAATATAGTAGTTCTTACCCTTCGACCTCAACTTCCTCAACTTGAACAAATATCAGGCTATTTAGATGGGTTTAGAAGCACTAAAATATTCACATTTTTATCCATAGTTGTAATGGTCATACAGATGCTGATCCTGATGTTGCTCTAGAATTAGAGAAATTAGAATCAGTAAAAGTGGTACGATCAATATGCTCTTTGGTATTAGCAGGCCTAGTACCATTGGTTTATTTGGTACTAATGGTAATGCTAGAGTAGCATCCCAATGTTGGGACGATCCCAACGGACGAGTAAGTTGTAATTACTTACTTACTTACTACTGGTGGTGCTTCTAGAACTAGTCTACTTCTAGAACTAGTCTAGTGGACTAAATCTTCTAATACCCCTTTACTACTGGTTCTGTTTCGACATGATCTAGATCTAGCACTTAATACGACTCGTAGATTCATCTAGTTCGGCATGATCTACATCTAGTCCTAGAAGTCCTAGGACCTTAGATCTAGTCCTACTAGGACTGTCCTAGTCTTAGTATCTTCTCTAATCTCAGCAGCAAATGCGGAAGGCGGCAACACGGTATTGGCAGACCTGTTGGTGGCACGCAAAGTGGCTAATAAGAACTTGAAGGCTGGCACGAGTGCAGGTCGTTCCAAAATTGTAGTCAAGAACGTTGGCGAAGTTGCAGCAGGATTAGTTTTATGGATGTTGTTCGGTGACTTCTACATATTCGATTTTTGAATAATCGTCTAGAAACAGCAACATTGATTTTTGAATAAATCAAGGATATTAAGGAAATCCACAACTGCGTACTACCACTAAGAGTGCACTTGTTGTGTGGTCGTGAATGACATTGGATGAGACCGAAATAAGCAAATGTATGTATGAGTCGACTGACATAAATGATAAAAAAGGTCGTAAAGAGCACGAAGACGACGCTCTACTCCAGCAGTTTCTCATTGTCATATCTCTCTTCTCCCAACTCGCTGATTTGCAACATCATAAAATTCGTACACTCTAATCCTTGGTGGCACAACAACTGATGCTTCTGAAGGCGGAAGCTTTCAAGTGGGTGGCAGCTCTGCGTCGAATGCGGGAGAGCAGAACGTTCTCGACCGCACTAACGAAGGAAACTTCAATGTTAAGATTTCGTCTTTGGAAGAATTGGAGTAATCCATCGTATTAATGTGAATCATTATTGTATTGTGAACCTACTTTATCTTCATTCAAAATCCATCTCTCACTGTGATCGTCCTACTCAGATTATCCGACATCTCCTTACATTCTCATTCAAGTGCAAAACTCCATGCAGATGTACTCCATTGTGCGAAATTATCATATTCAGAATATGGCGCGTATCTCGACAGCATTATCGATCCTATTCTTCAATCCAATTTTTATATTCACGCTTCTGCCAGAGGTGGTCGATATATGTGAAGGTGGGTCTTCCCACCTCCACTTGTAACCACAGAAGTTCTGCCCACCTCCACCACGTCCACCAAACCTGTCCTCCAACTCCTCTTCTAATCCACTTCTCTCCGCGAATACACAAGAAGATTTGACGCCTTTGCTGTTGTTCAACCTCTGCCAGAACATGTCTCCCATGGACTGCTTTTTGCTGAATATCGAACGTCCCTGCAGTCTTTTCCTGACCTCCCAGCCGGTGCCGCCGGGTCCCATAAGACCTACTGTCAATGCAGGAAATTGCACTTATGTTGGCAGGGTTTCAATTTTTTACTTTTAAACACACGCGCTTCTAAGGTAAACAAGAAGTGCAAGGGTCTTGGTTTCGACGAGGTAATTAATACCTCGTTTCACTTTCACTACGTGATAATGATTAAAGTGAAACAAGTCTTTCTCGGCAGATTCAGAAGGGTACTACATTCACTGAGAGGTTGATGTTTCTTGAAGGTGTTACTCGTGCGACGTAATTGCTTACTTCTACTTCTACGTCGATTTCAATGTCTTTTTCTAATGCCCCAACGACGACGATTTGACACATCAAATCGGCAAGATTTTTTACGGCGACAGCATAATCCGTGGAGACATGAAGGATGGGACTTCTCCGACTGTGCACATCTACGATCTGTGGCGTGACGTGCAAACCGAGTGCGCCAGAAGCGTCAACTCGACTGTCGCTGGCTTGCCACAGGAGACACGCTTTCGAATGGGCGAAAACAAGAAGCAGATCCGATCCGTGGCTAGTCGCTTGAAAGGGAAGGAAGGACGATTTCGCGGAAACTTGATGGGTAAGCGAGTAGATTACTCAGGGAGAACAGTCATTTCGCCAGACCCAAATGTGGAAGTGGATGAAATTGTGATACCGGAACATGTCGCGAAGAAGATCACTTATCCGGAAAGAGTAACGGATCGGAATATTTCGGAATTGCGTAAAACCATTGTAAATGGAGTCGAAAAACATCCGGGAGCGTTCATGGTCGAAAAAGTGGGCGCAGGGAAATTTCCACTGGTACTTATTTTTTGCTAAAAATGTTGTTCAGCAGCACCAGTATCTGCTAATCGTGAACACTTCATAACAGTATTGTTGAGCAGTACTCATAGTTAGTAATACGAGCAGTATCTAGATCTACATCTACCTCCTCTACTCATTATGGTAGTACCATTCCGTTCTCGACCTGGTGGTGCGTCCACGTCCATTGTCGATCCTTAAATAGAAGTATTTTTTCAGACGCATTCAATGTGTTTCAACGTGCATAAAAATCAATCAATCTTCTACATCTGAAGAACATCAACTCCTCTCCTTCTTGTTCTTCCACTGCAGGCTGGCATTCCGAAAAACCTTCGTATCAAGCGCAGTATGGACTTGGAGATCGGCAATATTGTCCATCGACATATGCATAATTTATGACAACATGATTTAGAAATACAGATCAGTAGTTACAAATATAAGCAGCAATAGGTGGCACGAAAAGTAGTAGTAAAAATAGTCACGAATGGAGGTTAAAGTAGTGTTCACAAAAAGTGTAGGCTTATACTAAGGGGGGCACTGTCACGATTATTCACTACAAAACAACTTCAACCTCTACTTTCTCCGCCCGACTCTCCCTACCCCTTCACCCCAGCTTCCCTCCTTCTCTAACGCACGGCGACGTTGTCTTGTTCAATCGCCAGCCCAGTTTGCACCGACTTTCGATTATGGCACACAAAGTTCGAGTACAGAGCTATCGGACGTTTAGGTTCAACGAGTGTGTCTGTGGGCCATATAATGCCGATTTTGACGGCGATGAAATGAACATCCACTTACCGCAAACATGGGAAGCAAGAGCGGAAGCGTACGTTTAGGATTTTGTCTTTTATTGTTTTCAAACATGGCAAGTAAGAGAGAGGAGCTGAAGCGTACTTGTTCTAATATTTTGTATGTACCAGAAGTACAACAACCAGAACCTACTACACCTGCTATACTTGGTCGTCATCTATATGGTGAAGAACATCATTGAAGTTAGGCGTCGTTCGTGTAGCATGATCTGACTCTGACATGACGACGAGCAGACGATCACGTTAATTTTGATAGGAAGATGAAGCTACAAACAATCTTGTCCCAATCTCACGCACTATACCTACATACGACGTTTATCCCCACTTTCTGAGCGTCTGTAACTTCGTCTACATTTAAGTTTTCAATTTTCAGGTATCATCTGATGGGTGTCAAACCTGGGATTATTTCTCCGCGTAACGGTGAACCAGCTATCGCGTGTACGCAGGATTTCCTCACTGCCTCCTTCTGGGCAACGCAGAAAGATGCGTTCTTTTCCAAGTCGCAAGTGTGTCAATTAATCTGCCATAGTACGAAGGGGCTCGAAAGAGTCAACTTTCCGCCACCTTGCATCCTGAAACCTGTGGAATTATGGTCTGGGAAGCAGGTCTTTTCGTTGCTCCTGCGACCATCGCGGAAGAACAGAAACCTGCTGATAAACACGGAAATCGCGGAAAGGAATTTTATGGCTTCATCCAGTAAACAACTTTGACTTTCCAGAATTTCGAAGAATTCTGGTGGATATTGATAATCTTCAGACAGTTTCAGAAGAGAAGGGTGGAGCGGTCTTTTTAGGAGACAAACTTCATGTTCATGGACACGGTATATACTTAAATTTCTAGATGATCCTCTTCTACTGGGCTTACCTCCGCAAGGTAGCTTAGATCCAACCGAGCCTCGACAGCTCCCTCTTCCTCTAATCTCTATAGCAAAAAGGGGAAGAATTTCTGCGATAAGGATGGTTACGTGGAATGGCGATCTTCAGAATTGATTTCTGGGAACTTGGGAAAGAAGACCCTAGGGGATGGCGCGAAAACGGGATTATTCGCTAAACTAGTGCGCGACACAACGAACAACGTTGCTGCTCGTATGATGGGCCGAGTGTCAAGATTTGCTGCTCGATATCTGCAGAATTTATGGATCAAGAACAACTAAGTAGTACCATTAATCGTTCATCTTTCTTCAGATTTAGATAATCTCTTCTCAGTGCTGTCAGTGAGTCGTGTAAGTACCTCGAAGTACTTATTTCTTAGGCTTTATTTATAGAAACAATATTGTACCTCCTCTAAGAACTATCGGCTTCACAATCGGCATTGACGACGTTCAGCCTAACCCTATTGTAATGCGGAAAAAAGCGGAAATTACCGCTCAAAAGATGCAGTCCATCGACCGCCATATTCGAGACTACAACAACGGCACTATTCTTCTGAAACCCGGCTGCTCGGCCGAAACGACGCTAGAATTAAGGCTTCCCGTAATTCATCTGGAGAAGCATCTTACTTTGACACGTTTTCAACGGGAAGGAACGTCAAAGATGCTGTCAAAGATGAATAAAAGTAAGGTCTAATAGAAGCTTTGATCAATGGTGACCTGGGTGCCATCCGACAAGAGACGGGCGATAGCTGCAACGACGATCTGAGTTTGAACAATAAAGTCCAGGTGATGACCACGTGTGGATCGAAGGGGAGTGCGATGAATCTCTGTCAGATGATGGCTTGCTTGGGTCAGCAGAACGTCAGTGGAGCCCGAATCAAAGACGGCTTCGTCAATAGAACATTGCCACTCTTCAAGTACTACTTTACACAATAGTATACAACTTGATCAGGACCTTGTTAGACAACTAAGGCCTTTGATTGAATTCCTCTTGTAATGAACTGCAGCAACTGGTGATTCCTCTTGAAGACAGGTTGTAATGAACTCCTGTGAACACAAACTATACATTCAATGGTCAGGAGAAGTAATGATGAACAGAGGACCTGTCACGTCCGTATCTTCCTCATCCTCCGAATGCAATATTGAATGGTTCCGGTATTTGGTGGCCTGAACTTGATCACAAGGTTTCTCTTCATCTTGTTTTCCCTTATGATCGAACTCAGGTTACCAAATAGCGGGGACATACGAATTGCAATATAAATTCTCCCTAAATGAATTAAAATGTAAATAAATCCTGTTCAGGTATCATTCCAAGGAGCCAAAAGCCCGCGGATTTGTCGCGAATTCGTTCTATTCTGGTCTCGAGCCGTATGTTAAGGCTTCAGGGAATCCATCTTCAGAAGCATCTTGGGACCTTCCTCCTCTATAAAGACAAAACAGCAAGCGGAGGATGACACTGAAGATGGATTCCAGGAAGCTCTAAGTATGAATTTTTTTTCCATACTATGGGTGGTCGAGAGGGTCTCGTGGACACTGCTGTCAAGACTGCGGATACCGGTTACATGCAACGTCGACTCGTGAAAGCTCTGGAGGATCTGAGCGTTAACTACGACCTTTCCGTGCGGACGTCAAACGGCAGGGTCATTCAGTTTGCCTACGGCGCAGACGGTCTGAATCCTGGCGCGATGGAGGGGAAGGATCGCGTTTTGGACCTCAAACACACTCTGCACCACGTGCTGCGGGTCACCAGAGGGCCCTTGGGGAAGAAAACCAAGATGAAATTTGGCGGCTTGTCCGAAGCGGAGAGGGAAAAGTTGACTCCTGCACAGAAGTACGCGCACTCGCCGATTCAGTTTCCGGTCATGTCGAAGATGACAGACACGTCGATCCGAAATTACTTGTTGCGACCGTTGACCGCAGAGCAATTCGGATCTTTGAGTAAGAAAGCGGTAAAAACCATAGTGGACTGGATCGAATCGGCTTATCCCAGTGCAACCGATCTCGAGACTGGTGGGTTCTACAACGAACTAGACCAGTTTTTGAAAGCGGAGGGATCACGAATCGAGCAGGCGGATTCGGCAATCTCAAGACAGCAAGATGAAATGGAAGGTATCGAGACTCTGGATTCAAAGGCGAACGCGAAGGCGAAAGAAGAAGGAATAACCGGCATGTTATCTTCTGGACCTTCTGGCACATCACGACGGCCCCCACTGCGTGTCAACAAGACCAAAGCAAGAGCGGTTGGCTTGCACAATAGGGACGCCTGTATCACAAGACATCAGTTAGACGAGTTCTTGCATAGAGTAGCTACAAAGTACGTGCGTGCCTTACATCATCCGGGTGAAGCAGTCGGTGTAACAGCCGCACAGTCAATCGGAGAACCTGCGACACAGATGACGCTGAAGACGTTTCACTTTGCTGGTAAGACTTACAACTAAGTAAAAGAAATGTGTTGTTGTTGGAGGTCGACAATTGTATTCATCTCTTTAAAAATCTTGTAGTTCTGGTTTTCCAACGAAAGAACAGATAGTATTATTTAGCTAGTACACGTTCCACGTATTAGACCAGGATTTTCCTCGTTGCACAACCTTATTCTTTTTTTTTGTTTTGTGCTATCCCAGGTGTCGCTTCCATGAATGTCACGCTTGGTGTCCCGCGTATCAAGGAGCTGATGGACGCCGTAGGCAGCATCAGTACTCCCGTTATCACCGCACGATTGGACAACGAGGCTTCGCCGACCTTCGCCAGACTCGTGAAATCTCGTGTAGAACGAACTAAACTCGAGGATGTCTGCAAGCATCTAAAACTTGTGCTTTTGCCTTTAGCCGAAGACGTCGTTTGGACGCGGCATTTGAAAGAGCTAGAGTCGCTGTGGCAATTGCAGAATGACAGACGTCCGGAAGCCAAAGTGCAATGGGATTTACTCCAGGAGGAGATGATTGAAAATGTTAAGGATTACAACATTGCTCATTGCATTCTAAGTTGCCATCCCTGACTTGCTTTCGAGTAGGAAACGACTTGTTTTCCCGTGGGAAGCGAGTCACGGATGATCTGAAGATCAAGGATGCAATGTCGCAACTGACTCTAAGCATGGGAGTTTCAAAGTAGAGCGTCCCGCAGTCTACCAAATGCACGGAGGGGGCATCTTTTTGCAGATTAAAGTGAATAAGGAAACCTTGACCAAGCTGCAGTTCGAGTTGACACCCAAAATGGTAATGCGCGCTATTCGATCGCAATTACCGGCTTCCAAGTACAAATACACCCTGTCCGAAGTGTCGTCGGACAAGATACATTTGTACCCCTACGGACCCTGTGGCTACTTCGACTTGAGCATACTCAAGCAGCTGCTGCCGAGCATATACTTATGGTGTCAATGTCAATGTTAACACATGGATTAAGATCAAGATGACGTCGAACAATGAAGTACACAGGACGGCGTCGTGGCTGTAATTATCCTCCGTTCTTTATTACCTAGCTGTAAATAGTAGTTGCATGGTGGTACTTAAGAACTTCATCGCATGATCAAACTGAAAACTACTAATAACAACTTTCCCTCCTATCAAGTACTTATTCCGTTCGCCATTACTTCGACTTCATCCGTTGTTGTCGTTCTCTCTCCTCCCACGTAGTAAGGGACAACTGGCCTGCTACATGAACTTTCTCCTCAAGGACATAAGATCAGGGACTTCACAATATCGAGCCCCTACACTATATCCCTATATATACACTATATATGCATCCCTATATATAAATATGTACTATATCCCTCCTTCATCCTTCGTTGGGGGTCTTCGTACGTGCGTTCGCGCGGTGATCAACCAGGACAACAAGGGCGTCCACGAGTTGTTGGTGGAAGGAACGGGCCTCCAAGAGGTGATGTGCACACCTGGGGTGCAGGGTTATCGCACAGTCAGCAATAACGTTTTAGAAGTGCGAAGAGTGTTAGGAATTGAGGCAGCGAGGACAACGATTACCAGCGAAATCACAAAAGTCATGGGCTCGCACGGATTGCAGGTGGATCACAGACACATACAGCTGTTGGGAGGTACAGACATACAACTTGTTGATACAGTAACGCAGATGCTTAGCATGATATATTGTAGTGATTCTTGATGTTGATAAGTAACTACAACTACTCAAACAACACAATCACAACAATCTTCCTCCCACTCTTCAAAATTACAATCTTCACAATAACAATCTTCCCAACCTAACCACAACCCTCCCCACTCCCAAACAGATACCATGACCCAAATGGGTGAAGTGTATGGCATGACGCGACACGGCATCCAGAAGTTGAGGGCTAGTACTATGATGTTGGCATCGTTTGAGAAGACAAATGATCATTTATTCGAAGCAGCCGCTGGAAGAAGGCGAGATCCAGTAGTTGGGGTCTCGGAGTGCATCATCCTGGGATCTCCGATCAATTTTGGCACAGGCATGTTCGATCTGCTGTATTCGCCTTTGAATGGCGGTGGAGGTGGTGCTGGAGGAAATGGAGGATTGACGGGAGTTGGTGCTGGTGGGAAAACTCTAACTCATGGCTCTGGTTCTTCTAGGAATGCAACTAGCTCCTCTATGCTTCCACCATTAAAACGCGCAAGGAAAGTTTAGAAGTAGAATGGTGCGCCTCAAGCTCAACTTTTATTACCTCATCTCAAGAACTCCAACTCGACTAGCGTCAATAAGTTTCACACCCCGAGACGAGCACTCGTTTTTCTTTTCGCAACGCAATCTACCAAAGTTTGACATCAATGCAATATGCATGCACATCCACTCTGACCTATGCGCATTTCGCTATTTTTTCTGAATACAACTTACGCTTACTTACAACGCATCTTGTGCACCATAACTGCCAAGCGGGCTTTTGATGGTTCCTCCAGCAATAGGTTGGACTTAGGGGTTTATCAGGACTTTTCTGAGACTGAGCAGGCTCTCACCGATGTAGTGTTCAAAGTTCAAGAGGAAGTGGCGTCCTTTCAGATTCGTAGCGTTCATGTTTCAGATTCCTATCAATCTCTGTTGAGTGAATTGGATTCTGTCGTATGAGAGTGGACGGAAAGGACGTCGAGTCGCATTGAAAGCTGAACAAAAATTCCGAAAAAAATTAACGTCACATTTCTTTCGGTTTACTGAGTCCAGTTGTGACAATCCTTAGACTCACGGCTCTTTACCAAGTAGATTCATTGATTTCCGTTTAGAAACACATACACATCATTGATTCTTAACTTTAAGGTGGACCATCTGCGTCCTTGTTGTAGATCTTTCTTTATCAACTGCTATCCAAGATTCAATTTCTTGTTGCCGTGCTTGTTCATTTTTTCATTCTCTGACTCATCCAAAATAGAAAAAGCATAAGCAAGTAGTTGTTCTACAGTACAACTTCTAGTTTGTCTTGTCTTCGATCTTCAGCTTATTAATGGCCTCTTTTCTCACGCACGAGTCTGCTCAAGAAGCAGTGAGAGCTGGACTGCGACATGCACAGGAATCGCTGAAAATCAACGTGGGTATCACGATTGTCGACCATAGTTAAGGCTTCCCCTGATTCATTCAACATGTTGGTTCTATGTATGCATAGGGATTCCTCAACAACAAACTAGTACAACTGTAAATACATTTATAGATACTCTTGTCGAAAAGTAGAGATCTGCTCCACAGCTGGAAGAGGGATCTGCTCCACAGCTCTAACTTAGTGGCGAGCTCCTGTCCGCAACTCGCATGGCCACCGCAATGCCTGCAGCAAGTAATATTGCCTTAGGAAAAGCCAAGACCGCTTATTCTTTCGCACGCGACACCATGCTGCTGGAGAAGGGGATCAATGGCGGACGTGCTGCTCTCGCCAGCAGTGGTTACGTCTTGATGTTATGGAAGAAAATTTTTCATTATTACACAGATAGTGATAGTCCATCTCCATGATGATGATCTTCGTGCCCACTGTTCGACGGAAACATTCACATTTTTTCAAGTAAGTACGTTTAATTCAAGGACAAATCTCTATCTCGCTTGTCTACCTACCTAGCTTGTCTAATGATTGGCGGTGGCGTCTTTCTCGGGAGAAACGTTGGTGCAGTCGGAGTGTCCGGAGGCAAGCCTGAGGAGGATCATGAGATTGCGCAGGCAGTGAAAAATGCCCTTGGCGCATTAGGGGTGGCGAAACTGTAAGAAGATAGATGATGTAAAATGAAGTAGTAAGTTTTGGGCAAGCTGCTGAATACGAATAGATTCGAATCATCTAGGCAGTCACTCTAAGCTGTACAAGTATAATTGACAACACTAAAAACAGTTGATAGATTATGTGATGGTTGTGGTAGTGATTAAGTAGATGATCCATCATCCAATTTCGTTCAGAGCCCACTCTGCCTTGATTAGCGCGCATAGTCAGGGCAATCGAAGTTGATTTTTCTAGGGTCGATAAAGCTAACGATTGATGGACACTACGGCCACTATTTTGTTAGAAAGTTTGCATGTCGTGGCAGTAATTTTTAAAGCACGCAGAACAGAAAAAGCCAATGTATTCATAGTGTAAAAATCGCTTCCAAGACAGTCAGGGGATATTTTGCATTACTTTCCAACACACGGACACGAAGGATATATGATTCTTGTTGAGCCTCTTCACTATTTCTATTCTTGTTGAGGCTCTTCACTATTTCTACCAAGTGATTGATTTTGATTGAAAAGTTTTTGATAATAGTTCGCTTCTAGAATTGCTCTCTACTTGTTGGATAGCTCTACCTCTACAGCCATTGGGATCGTTCAGTCCTCCTATCTCGTCGTCCACGGTCTTCACCTGAGGGCGTGCACCGATCGAAGTTATCGATGGAGAACCACGACAAATCCTGTTGTTCAATACTGCACGTTCCTACACCAGTAATTTAGCTGTGTTCATCGCACAGATGAAATGAAATTTCCTGTCTGGTGGTGGTCTTTGAAGACTGATTCTCATAATGGTAATGCTAAGGACGCACGCGGAATCAAATTCAAATGTGATGCTCGATGCTCACTCTCGACTACATCTGGTTCTCAATCCGACAATCTTGATGAATGCGAATCTGTTGCTTCACCTTCGTGTGGTCTTGTTCAAGAGGAAGTCCTGTTCTATTCCATGATATGGATGTTCTTGTTGCTCTGGTACAACGTTCTTTGAAGATCATCTTTTACAGTGTAATGCGTAAGAATAAGTAAAGTGCTTTCTGGAACTGGAAGCGGGTCTACTCCTTCTGGAGTTATACTATGATCTCCTATAATGCTGTTGACAATAAAGAAGTTTAAGTTATTCAATCATCACCATCAACAATACATAATACAACTTGGTTTTTGTTCACACACGACAGCGACATGATGAATACCCATTGACATTGTAGTTCACCATGATGAATTTGATTGATGTAGGTATGCAGTACAATCTTCTGCCTCCGTCGCTGCGACTCATCTTCTTCTTCTAGTTTTACAAGTTTCATTCTACAAAGACCAACGATAACCACAACCATGGATCCGACTATAGAGCAAGAAGATGTTGAGCAGCCGCAGTTCTTCCACGGCAAGGTTGCTCCTCCGCATTGTGCACCCATCGCCTACTCGTCTGCCGTTCATGCGATCCTCGATTTCGTTCTGTGGGTTAAGAGTGGTACAATTATTTGAAGATTTTTTGCGGAGTAAATTTTGAGGTTTGGAGATGGACTTTTGCTTATACAACGAACAACTACAACAACAAATATTTCCTCAGCAAGTAAATATGTCCTCAAAGTTCGTCGTCCTTCACATTTGACATTTGGACTGACTTAGAATTCACCAATTATACAGGCGAAGAAGCAACAGTGCGTGTTTCTGGCGCACAAGAATTTGCTGAGGCGATTCAGAATTGGGACGGGGAGGATGGGTCAATTCTCGATACAGTCTCGAAGGTCCTTTGGTCGAATGCAAGTGGTGCGCCCGTAACCTGCATCGCTGTCGATGCAGATTTTACTGCTGTTGGAACCGAAGATAGCGTAATCACAGCATGGCGAAGTGCGGACATTGCGGCAAATAAGACAACATCAGTTGCTGGACTAGGCTCTGCACTAGGATCTGCTTCCGTAGGTGGATCTTCAGGGGGTAGCGCAGAAGTAGTCAGTGCTTTGCATATCTCCGGTGCTTATTTGCTAGCACTGACAGCCAGTGGACACGCGAGCTTACTCACACTAGGCAATGCCGCGACTGGGAATATACCAAGAAGTATCATCCCTGTGCCCAAAGACGCAGAGATCAAATGTGGTTGTTTCATCAACACGACGAATTCATCTTCAGCTAACGACATTCTTCTGGGCGCCAAAGATGGTCGTGTTTTGCTGTATTCCGTTACTGCTGCATCAATTCAAGAGCTCAGCATCGAGAACAGCACAGAAGAGACAGACCTTTCAGAGAACACCCCGAAACTCATTGGCGGTGCGCCTTTTCCTGGTGCGGAAGGCCTTCTGTTCCTCTTTTTCGTGTGCGCAGCATCAGAAGACGATGTGACGAGCTATCAAGTTGCGGGAACAATCGAAGGAAGCAAATTGCTTTTGAAAAGTACCTGTAGTTTTAAATTAGTTGTTTTTAGAGGTCTAGTATCATTTGACGTTGACTCTAGTACTAACATGTGCCTAGTACTAGTTGATAGATCTTCTTGAACTTTGAAAGCACATCGCATCTTCAACCACTACCACACAAGAAAATCTAATTCAAAGTCGTTGTGTTTCAAAACCTCCTACCACGACAGGTGCCACTGTGAACGAGATTTACGTTGCCGAAGTAACCGAGCCTCACTGTTGTTACCTTTCGCCTCTGCTCGGCTGGGACATGCTTCTGGTTGGCCATAGTCATGCCCAGGAGACGCAGATTTTTCGGTATAAAAGCGAGAAAAACGCTGTCGTGGTATGTCGTCCGCCTGATGGCAAGCAACTGGGAGCTCCGGATGCAGATTCGAACGTCAGAGGTTTCGCGGTACTGGCGAACTATCAAGGGACCCAAGCGCGTGGTGGCAGTGATGAAGCTATGACAAACCCACCTGTCTTTCTCCTAGCGGACACCGCGCAACACTGTTCAGTGCATTTTGGGGATCATTATGACAAACTGGTGGAACCCAAAGGAGGAGCCATTAACACAGTAGTTGTACAGCAACCAGTGGCTGCTCCGCAATCTCAAGGTCGTCAAGGTCAAGAATCTGGTCGTCAATCATCTCAAGATGAAAGAAGCAGCGAGAAGTTCGAGTCTCTGCTCGAGTTGGTTCGACACAAAATGACGAAAATCTATGAAGTGCACAATCCAGACAAGTTGTCCAAGATTCCGGGTCTTCTCGTGAAGTACGCAGACAACCCTCTCACTGTGTACAATAAGTTGTGTGACCAGTACAAAGTCCCTCGTGAGGACCTGGGACAAATTTTTCTTGCCCAACAACAGCAAGGACAAGGACCACCACCACAAGCAGCACCACAAGCACTACAAGCACCACCAGGAGGAAGTCCTTCTCAAGGAACCACCGTTTCGCCCTTTGCTTTAGGAGGAACAACCGCGACAACAGGTGGATTTGGAACCCTGTTTGGTGGAGCGGGGGCAGCATCAAACACGGCTGGAGGTGGTGGCCTATCTGGTGGAGCTGGAGCAAATCCATCTGATAACGGTACCAGTGGTGGCCTCTTTGGTGGAGCAAAGCCCTCAGATGGAAATAGTGCTGCTGCAGCAGGAGGAGGTTTTTTTGGTGGTGCGAAGTCCACTGACAATGCTGGAGGAGGTCTTTTCGGTGGCCCAAAACCGTCGGACGCAGCAAGTAGTAGCGGTATATTTGGTGGTGCCAAGCCTTCGGATAGCGATAGTTCGCAAAGCGGTGGTGGTTTATTCGGTGGTGCCAAGCCTTCGGATAGCGATAGTACGCAAAGCGGTGGTGGTCTATTCGGTGCTCCGAAATCTTCCGACAGCGCGGGTAATGGTGGTCTATTTGGTGCTCCGAAACCTTCCGACAGCGCGGGTAGGGGTAATGGTGGTCTATTTGGTGCTCCGAAACCTTCCGACAGCACAGGTAGTGGCGGTCTTTGGGGTGGAGGCGCAAAACCTTCAGAAAACAATGCTAGTGGTGGTGGAGGCCTCTTTGGCGCATCAACACTAGGTGCGCAAAGTGGTGGACTCTTCGGAAGCGCGGCTTCGAAACCAGACGATTCAGCTCCAGGAGGTGGACTTTTTGGCGCTTCTGCTGGAGGTTCCTTGTTTGGTGCACCAGGAGGAGCTTCTCCTACAAAGGGAAAAGATAATAAAGAACCTAGTCCTTTGGCTATAGGAGATAAGGCCGCGGCCAAGGAAACAACTGGAGGTGGAGGTCTTTTTGGCGGTGGAGCCTCTGGTGGTCTCTTTGGTGCAGCTGCTGGTTTGGAAGACAAGAAAGAAGAGGACAAGCTTGGCGGACTCTTTGGTGGAGGTCTGAATCTTAATGCAGATCGAGAGGATGGTGACAAGAGCAAGAACAAGGCTCTCTTTGGTGCTTTAGGTGCTTTGGAAGACGCTCCTTTACTACCAACGAAATTATTCGACGGAGAGGGAGATGATCCTTCTTTTGCGGATGGGCTTGGTGAAAAAAAAGCATCAGGCGTACCAGCTGGACGTGGAGCAGGAGAATTGCAGCAGCAAGTTGACTCTCCAGTTTTCGGGTCAGCTTTGAAAGGGAGTGCCGAAAGTCCTATTTTCAACATCAATAAAGAAGAACCAGAAACAAATAGAACTCGTCCCCCAGTACCAGCATTCGGCAACGCTTCATCTAATTCTATGGGTGGAGCAGGAGCACCAGCGCCAGCTGTGTTTTCATCACCTCCTGCGCCTGTTCTTGCAGATGAGAGTATCAAAGGAGTGAAAGCTCCTTTCGGTGGAGGTGCTGGAGGCTCGTCGTCGTCTTCCTCCATGGTGGGAGGAGCAGGAATATCTTCTGGTGTACCATCGGCGATTCTGCAGAAAGTGTTTGCACAGATGGAGGAAAAACTCTCTGAAGTCGAAACTTTAGCCAAGTCTGTGTCCTCTCAGGAGAGCAGCAAGAACCGACACACCATGCTGGCGGAACTAGACCAGGAAGCGGGAAAAGTCACGAGTAAGGTGAAACTAGTGGCGCTGGACGTGGTGGGTACCGAAGCGGACGACTTGGAGCGAGTGCAATTGCAACAGGAACTAGCAGAAAGTCGAGCAAAACTAGTGGAATTGGCAGAAGCTACCTTGCAGAATAGATTGCATGAACTGGATCTAGGTGGACCAAGCTCTGGAGGAGGACTTCTAAGGCTTGGAGAAGGACTGCTAAGTCAAGGGTCGAGAGCAGGTTCTTCTTCTTCGATGCGAGGTACACCTGTTTCAACTCCTTCTTCAACTACGCCATTACGATCGCCAGGAAGAAGTCCTGGAGCTGCACATCCTTTCTCTAATGGTGCTGGATCTTCTAGTACGTCGAATAGGAATACGAGAGAACATGAGCATGTGCACATTTTGCATCGACGCCTCCAGGGTCTCTTGACGACTGTGCGACAGCTAGAAACCCAAATAGACGAAACAACGTTGTTGTGCAACTACGCAGTGAAAACAGCCAATGGAGCCAATGGGCTTGGAGGTAGAGCAGGAACGTCGAGAGAGCAATTGCAACATCATCAAGGCCTGAATATGCGAACAAGAGCTGCTCCTGAATACAATGGGCTAACCAGTAGGTCTCCTGGAGGTGGAGCTGGAGGGAAGCATCCAATTGGTGGTGCTAATGGACGCGGACGAGGCCCCTCTGCATCCACTTTGTTTCAAGAACAACTACAGCAGCATACACGAGCTACTGGCACGGCTTCTTTTCGTGCGACTGGCCGTCCACCACCTCTGAATCCTGTTCTCTATAAAGACCATGTACTTCTAGAACATGGGAAGACAAGTGGAGGCGCCTCTAAGTCCTCTGCGCAGATATCTACGCCAGCCTCAGCGCGGTCAGCAAAGGGATCTACGACTTACGGCCTTCACTTCTTGGAGGATGAAGGTGGGATCACGTTGCTTGGAGCCGCTGGAGGATCTAAGAACTCAAAATCTTCAATCGCCTCATCTGCCGGACGTTCGCAGCAGCTAGGACATGCCGGAGGACATCAGATGCCGCTCAACTACACAACATCTTCGACCTTTCAGCATGTAAATGCCTACGAGAACGCAGTACCTCTTCATCATCAGAATGCCTTTGAGCAGGGACCACTGTTATCTCGCGGAATCCGAGGGACAGTGCTGCACGCAGGAGCTAATATCAATGCGGGAGGAAGCGGAGGAGCTCCAACTTCCTCTTACTTCTGTGATTTTGCACCACAGATACATGAGCTATTGAACGATCTGGAATTGGACCAAGGTGGAGGACCTAGTGAAAATAGTAAAGCTAAAGTTGCCGTGGAGAGGAACAAGAACCCTCTAAAGCGCAAGACGAAGGGAACGAAGCTGCAACAAACCGTGGGCACAGCGAAGAAAGACGCGGATCTTCAAAGTTGTCTTCGGGATGTCAATATGAAGAGTAGTACAACAACAACTTCTGCTTCTGCACAATTTCGCGTCGGAGGAGCCACGGCGTCGGATGAACAGAACACGAAGGAGGTCATGGATGTGCTAAAAAATGGCAAGAAAAGTGCGAGCAAGGACACTCATGATATGGACTTAGAGGCGCGCGTAGCTGAGCTTTTAGAAAAAGAGGAGGCGGAAGTGGACCTAGGGACGCGCATCCACAACCAACTACAGGCCTACATTCAATGCGTAAGAGCGAATGGTACAACTTCTCAAGAGCGGGAGTCACAGAGCAGCACCAATCAAAACATCGCATCTCACAAACTACTACATCCAGACCAGAACCAGAAGAATCAACCGAAGAATTTGAATTATGTTCAACCTCCAGCTCCTCCGCAGAACAATGCACCTCATCAAGCTCAAGGTCGTCTACAGAACAACCATGGGGATGTAAAAAACCTTCATCGCACTTCTTCCACCTCATCATTCGGCGTAGGTCCCACCAGTAGCAGTGCGAGCTGGCTCAACAAAGAGCATCGATCCGGAGCCTCTTCAAACGGTTCCGAGACCGACTCGGTGTCTTCCTACAACACACACGTAACCGTTCTAGGCGGAGGAGGTGCTCGTGGAGGCGCTGGGGCTGGAACAATTGGACTTGGAGTTGGAGGAGTTCAACTCTCTCAAAACAACAAGTCGTCTTCAGGTTCTGGCTCATCTAAGAGTAATGGAGGTAGTACAACAACAACGTCAGGCTCGGGAGAAACCCTAAGCTGTAAGCAACAGGAACAGTCCTCCTTGTCTTCTCCCGATAACAAACAGAAGTTGGGTGATCTCCGACAATTGCAAAAGATGGCAGCCAATGGACTCGTGCCGGGAGGTGCGGGAACACCGACTTTTGGCTCGAGGAGGCACTCCTTCGACTCACAAGAGAGCTATCAACAGAGACAAGGAGTTCTTGGAGCTACACAAGCCCAACTACAAAATAGTACTAGTGCCACTGCTGGAAGTTGTCAAGGTGGCAGAATGGCTCCTCCTCAGCTAGTACCCAACAAGAAAAAGGGTAACAACGTTTTGCAGAAGCATGACAGCATTACGAGCTTGAGCAACACCAGCGTCTACGGAGCAGCGGGAACGACTTCAAATACCCCAGACAACACGCCGTCAGTCTGCGGACACTCAGCAATATCAGTCTCGGGAAGTGCTTTACTGGACGGTTCGGTTGTAAGTTTTGGCGCACAGAGACAAAAACCATCATTAACTTTCAGTGGTGATGTCATGAGTGCAGCTTTGATGAGCGGAGAAAAGGAGAAGCCAAGTCCTGGCGCTGTGACTAGTACAACAAGCGCTGGAGCAGGGAGTGGTTTTTTGTTTGGTGCAGCTCCTGGTCCTGGAGCATCCGCTGGAGCCGCAGGCACTACTACCAAAACAGGAGCAGATACAACGAAGACTACAGAGACATCATCAAAAACTACATCTTCCACTGCAGCTACAGGTGGTCTGTTTGGTGGAGGAGCGTCAACCTCAACCGAAGGAGATAAGCCCTCTAGTACAGCCGGTGGTGGTCTGTTTGGTGGATCGACTAGTACTGCCTCTGGTGGTGGTCTGTTTGGTGGATCAACTAGTACAGCTGGTACTGCCTCAGGCTCTGGAGGTGGACTTTTTGGCGCAGCATCCACCAAGGATGGAGGTGAAGAAAAAAAAGATGAAAGTGCGAAGCCAGCAGCGACAACAGGAGGATTGTTCCCTTCCACAGCAGCTGCATCGTCAGAAGATGGTACCAAAAAAGGTGAGGAAGCAAAGACTAGTAGTAAAGAACAAACCGCAGCACCAACAGGTGGTCTTATTTTTGGAAGGACAACTACCCCAACGGCCACAACTACCACTCCAACCGGCGCCGCGACTACTCCCACCGATGCAACAACCTCCAATAAGCAAACCTTCGCAAATCTGACAGACCTTGTTAGACACAAGATGGTTCAGATCTATCAGAAGCACAAGCCAGAGAAGATCGCTAAGGTTGACGAATTGTTGAAAGGCAAGTACGCGACAAAACCTTTGGAACTGTACCTGAAACTCTGCACTACGTATAAGGAAACACCTGAAGACTTGGACACACAATTCAAACAGCAGTCGACGGCAACTACGGCGACGGGAGGAGTTGCGGCAGCCCCTGGTGCAGGTACTTTTTTTTCTATTGGACTTCTTGAGGGTTGATGTGGTAATGCATGGTAATCAATGTGGTTTAGCATGATTTAATCTTCTAGAAGTTGTACAAGCATGTGCTAAAAATGTAGTGATTATTAGAAATCTAACTGTTCGACGCCTTCTATCACTTTCTCGAACCTTCATGAAACCCATCAAAACTACTTACATCAGCTGCTCCCGCCGCACCGACAGGTGGTCTTTTTGGAAGCGCTCCTGCAGCGCAGCAACCGCCACACCAAACCGGTGGCTTATTTGGGAATACAGCTGCAGCAGCTGCGCAACCTCAACAACAGCCACCACAACCAACCGCTGGCTTATTCGGAGGTGGTAGCACGACAACCACACAGCCACTACTTGGAGGAACCTCGCCAGCACCACAGCAAAGTGGAGGTCTGTTTGGAGGGGCTACTCCCGCTCCCACAGTTCCAGCGCAGCAAATGACGCCTGAGGAACAGGTAAAAATTGAAATTTTTGTTCTAAAACTTGATGTTGTTGATACGTATTAGTTGTTACTTGAAGTTCAGGTGCAAGATGCTACTATCAGGATCAGCTGCCACTACTTACATCTCTACTGGAACTTGATCATCTTCAGGTACGGCAAATCTACCAGAAATACAATGCTGCGAAGATGGGAGAAATACCAGGAATCCTGCAGAAATATGCAGGCCAATTACCAACACTTTTGCAGAAATTGGTAAAGAAGTATAATGTTGCACCCGGTGAGTTCGGAATTGGCGCCGTTCCTGGTGCTGCTGTTCTCGGTAGTGCTGCTGCTGGAGGAGCGCCATCTCCGTTTGGGCAAGCGGGTGCAGCTGGAGCGCCGTCTCCGTTTGGACAAGCTGCTCCGGCTGCTGGCACGGGCTTGTTTGGTGGGAACGCCGCGGCACAACCACAGCAGCCAGCGGCCACAGGAGGTCTGTTTGGTGGAGCACAGCCAGCACAACAACAGCAAGCTTCCGGGGGCCTATTTGGTGGAGCGCAGCCAGCGCAACAGCAGCCGGCATCGGGCGGTTTATTCGGTGGGGCCCAGCCAGCACAACCACAGCAAGCTACCGGAGGCCTATTTGGTGGAGCGCAGCCAGCACAACAACAAACAGCTACGGGAGGTCTATTTGGTGGAGCGCAGCCAGCACAACAACAAACAGCTACGGGAGGTCTATTTGGTGGGGCGCAGCCAGCGCAGCAGCAGCCGGCATCGGGCGGTTTATTCGGTGGGGCCCAGCCAGCACAACAACAGCAAGCTACCGGAGGCCTTTTTGGTGGAGCGCAGCCAGCACAAGCACAGCCAGGAGGTCTATTTGGTGGCGCGCAAACGCAGCAGCAGCCACAGCAACAGACCGGTGGCTTATTTGGTGGTGCACAATCTCAGCAGCAGCCACCGCAACAAAGCGGTGGGTTATTCGGTGGGGCGCAACCTCAGCAAGTGCCACCGCAACAAACCGGTGGCTTGTTCGGTGGGGCTCAACCAGCACAACCGCAACAACAAAGCGGTGGGCTTTTTGGCGGATCAGCGCAACCTCAGCAACAGCCGCAACAACAAAGCCTATTCGGTGGCGCAGCTGCGAATACCGGCGCACCCTCACCTTTTGCTCTGAATAGCTCAGCTTCTACACAGCAGGCTGGCGGAGGTGGTCTCTTCGGTGGTGGTCAGCCGACCAGCTTTCAGGGTGCAGGCTTCTCTGGATTCCGCTAGTTCGTGGCACTGTAGATTGATACATCAAAACATTACAGTGTCTGTCTAGTGATGCGCATTTCAAGAGATAACTGATTATTCCGTACGATGAATGCAAAAATTGTAAAACAAAACCTCCTCTGGCTCTGCTGATATTAATCGAAGAAGTGCATGCGCATGTGCACATAGTCGTGCTTCTTTATTAACAATCACCTTGACACTCTTTTTCTTGATGTCTGAATTGCCCCTCTCATCCTTGTCAAGACAAAACTTCATCTTCACAAGATGAAAAAGAACAACTTTTTTCTGCGCGCGCGCGCTGTCGAAAGCATGGGTCTTGATAATGATGAAGTTGTAGCTTCGTATCCTCGAATTTTGATGTTGAGCTATCGTGGATCAGAAGCGACTTCAAATTTTCATACAGTGCTAATGGAGAATGCAATTCCAATGCTCTCCTGTTGATGTCAGCATCTAAATTGATCTCCCATGCATCTGTCCACTTACTTGCAAATCGGTTTCACCCGTCCATTTCTCTTGCATTTAAAAAAACAGGAATTAGAATATTTTTAGCATTCTCTTTCATAATTAATTGAATTTAAAATTGAATCCGGCAAAATACAACGACAAGAGCAAGGAACTACTTCATCGCACTTTTATGTTTCCCCTAACCTCTCCATGATTATTGTGTTTCTTCCATCCTATGATATATAAGTAGCTATCGGTACTACTACAAGAACTAGAAGTATATTTGCACGTCCCTCACCATGGCTCCAAAAGTAAACCGTGCTTCTCGTGGCGTCGCCGATGTTGGCGGCAGTGCCATGGGCCGCCAGAGGCTTCTAAAGGAATACAAATTGATGCAAGCGGATCTGGCAAAACAAGGGGACCAACTACAGGTGGGAGGTGCTAGTGCTTCTTCTTCAATTATGAAAGTTGTAAGCGTGGTTAGGGTTCTTAGCCTTTCATGATAAATCATCTTGGTGTTGTTCAGACCGATTACAGACAGTTCGGAACAACTCCCAACACATTCATTTGAGGAGTGAGTACTAGGGAAATAAAAGCACAGTCTGTTGTATAATGCCTCTACCTGTTGGAATCCTAGTTTTCTACCAAACAAGGTCATATTTCTAACGCATGCAGAAGTAGTTCAAGTAAGAAAAAGAGCTCAGCAGCAGCTCCTTCCTCGGCCTTGCCTGTGGACCCGAATGGCATCTATGCTCATCCTACACCGGACAACGTCTTTGTCTGGTACTACTTGTTTGAACCGACGCAGCCACCCTTTATTAAGGCTCCTTCGTTCTTCCCTACTGAAAATGGAAATGAACCTAACCAGAAGCGAGATAATCATCTTCAAGTCCTAGAGTAGAGGCTTTGTTTTTATGGGTGGAAAAGGAGAGCAGGACGAGATAATCATCTTCAAGTCCTAGAGAGCCTCTCGGAGGCTTTGATTTCATAGCGGGAAAAGGAGAGCAGGAAGAGATCATGCTTCGCAACCTCCCTCGAGATGGCTTCTGCTTAGGGTAAGCTAGCAGCGCTGTCACTCCTGTCTAACTTTCGAAATGGTCAGTATCTCGGGAAGCTGGTTTATCCGAGTGAGTATCCGTTCAAACCGCCCGAAATTTACATGATAACCCCCAATGGCCGGTTCGAAATGAACACGAAGATTTGTACTTCCATGTCCAGCTATCATCCTGAGACATGGGACTCAGGATGGACGGTTAGAACTGTTTTTTATGGATTTTGATTTGTATAGTTGTATGGCCGCACAAAGAGGAACACTAGAGCAGCTGGATGTGAAGATTTCTTCAAATCGAAAAAGTTTGATCTTCTAACTTTCACTCGGCCTTCTCTCGTTCCTATTCGAAGACGGTCCGGCACTGGGGTGCGTCAAGGGCGGCAGCGAGAGTACGGGAGAAAGGGAGAGGCTAGCTCATGAATCGTGGGCCTGGAACGCAAAGCATAAAAGTGCCAAAGAACTATTCGCAGAACGGTTACTGCCAGACGGGCCACCAAGCGCTTGTAGGAGTAGCGGAGAAGGAGAAGATGAAAAAGGCGCTAGTAGTACTACAAGTGGTCGTAAAGCCGTCGATGCAACAGGAACAGCCACCACTCGTGGAGGAGAAACAGCACAGTATAAAAACAGCAATGATGTACCACAACTAGCTCTTGGACCACGAGGTGGTGTCGCTGCTTCCACTGCAACAAGTCATCCAGACAACACCAATGGTATAGGAGGTGCACGATCTTCTGGCGACGAGCCTCCGCGCAGACGTGGTGGTGGTGAAGCTTGTTGGTATATTAGTTGTATTGTCATCGGATTGATAGGGATAGGGATCGCTTTTGTAGTTGGTGCTGAAGGTTTTTCTACTAAGAAGAGATAGAAGGAGGAGGTGGCTCATCTCTGATAAAGGTTGACGTTGACGAGGGAATCATGGTGCGAAACTCCATAATTAAATTTGAGTGCGAACTTTCACAGCACGCTGAGAACGGATAGCCGGCGTCAGATAACAAGATCTTGCTGGTGTTGGGCTAGTCTTTGCTTTGTCTTCATTTGTTACAACCCTCTCACTATCTGAATGCGTGGCCGATGGCAGCGTAGGCTAGCAGTTTCTAATGGAGAAGATTCTCTGCTGTTTTTGAAGATGACGAGAGAATCAGAATGCTGTTCTTCTCTCTTATCTGTGGTCGCTTCCTCGGTCGTTCAGTAGCTTCTCATAGTGCAGCATAGTACTCTGTCACCCAGCTCGGTTGGAGCGGACGTCCATGGGACGCGATGGTCAGATGGAGTTGGAGATTTAGAGATAGTAAATTCTGAGTTGTGATCACATTTTTTAGGATGTTGAGCGACACATAGTTGTGACAGATCAAGCACATGATCTTTGACATCGCCTATTAGGTCAAGGTGAAAACTTCCCTTTCCTGTAATACTGATAAATCATAATCCATTTTTCTCGAGAATATCATGCCATTGGCATACTACCCTTGTTTATGGTGATGACGGTCTTACAGTTACAGTTTCGATGGGGTCACTTTCAGAGGAAAGATAAAAAATGATGCGTAAAAATAGAGCTCCACAAAAAAGATCGATGTTTTTAACATTAACGGTACATCAATGAAAGATATCAAAATGAATGAATCTAAAAACGAGAAGATGAAGGCTGACAATTAGGTCGGATAAGAACAAAATGATGCCACATCGGCTCCATGAAGACTTTTTTCTTGAGAGAGCAGGTTCCCGTTCGGCTTCAGGATCGAGAAATTTCAGAATTGAGACGTTAATGAGAACCCGATCCCGACCCCCGCACGCTCATCCAAAGAACCCATCAAGGCACCCACATTGTTAAGTAGATAGTCCTCCACGACCTTCCTTGCCTGTTCTTCTCCGTTCGGTTCCTTATTTTACCCTTGCTTACACTAAGTACATATTGCGCATGTTCTACTTCGCGCCGCGTCCGCGTACCCCGCAAGAATTTAAGTAATAGAAATTACAGTTGGTTCTTCTTAGTTCTTCTTGTTGCAGCTGAATTCGTAGTTCTTCCTAGTTCTTGATATCAATTGCGAAGCATCAACTCTATCACGCAGCTACTTTCTTGATTTCTTTGTCTCGCAGCTTTTTATGCAATTGCGAAAAGGTTATTGATTCTTCAAGCGTGAGACAATTGTACATAAGTCATGTCCATCAACCTATGAATTTGCAAAATCACGTGCTTCAATGAACAACGAACTAGAACTAGAAGAACGAGTTGTTCATATTGACTGTAGTCCTAGTCGTCCTAGTCCTTTGATTCAAACTGTTTTTTCGAGCAAGTTGGATCAAAAAAATGTCGAAGCGACTGGCAGAGTATGCCGATCTGCCCAGCAGCAGCTATGCGAAGCAGATGCAGGAGAGTGAGGACTCTTCAGATGTATAATTACAAAACTTGAAGAACTCCTTATTTGAGACTAAGATTGCACCTACTCCTACACTAGTAGTAGCTAGTGGTAAAGTAAAATATAATTATATTTTCGCACCAGGAGCTCCTCGTTCTTCCCCTTCCGTAAGAAAATAGACATTTGATAAAACACAAGATTTTGTTGATCACACCCGTCAATACAATTGGCTGGGTATATCATCATCATCATCATCAGTTCAGTTCTCCTTTCTCGTCTGCACAACAAGAAGATGCAAAGGATCTTCATCTATCCCCCAAAAAAATAACTTCTACTGTAGTCCTGAAAATCAACAACAGTAGAAGTTGTTTTTTTGGGGGATTTGAATATTCAACAACGAAAAAGAACAACAACATCAGATCGAGCTTTCCGATGACGTCGGTCCCACTCCGCAATCAAGAAAAAATGAACAAGCTGGCGGCGCTGTTTCCTCCACATCTGCTTTTAGGAACCAAGAAGAGGCAGCGGAAGAGGAAGATGTTGTGGTGGAAGTGGACGTCGATGAAGATGGAGAAGTAGTAGAGACCAAGGCTAATGTTAAGGCCTCTAATGCAATTCATTTCTAAGTACAAGAACTGACTCATTTCTACCTATCATCTAAGTACAAGAACTGACTCATTTCTAGTTCTACCTATCATCTAAGTTGAATGGTGCTGGTATTTTTGGTAACCTGAATTTGATCCTAAGGGAAAACAAGAAAAGAACCCTTAGGATCAAATTCAGGCTATACCAAAAATACCAGAACCATACATAAGCACAAGAACTGACTCATTTCTACAACCTATCATGTACTCATAATTTCTACCTATCATTTACAACAACGCTATACCTATCATATGTACAGGCGGAATGCAGTTCATTTCTAGTTACAAGAACTGACTCATTTCTCCAACGACCTAATATCATGTTTGTATTATTCCTCTCTTGGGAGGTTGTTCGTGAGAAAATGGAGGAAAGATGAAATTTTTTATTGAGCTCATCTAATAATGGCAATCATATCATGGACGTGAATGACCCCAATTTCGATTTTTCGAAGTGGGCACCGGAGCCGGATAATTGGTGGACGAATACAGACGCAGGCGCTGCAGACCCGAACAACAGCTTAGGGAAGACTGTACCAGAAGCACAGAAAGAGTTAGCAGCAAAAAAGAAAGCGCAAGCAGAGGAAGTCGAAGTGCCAGCTGATGTTGTCAAAGCAACAGTAGCGATAAGTTTTCGTTTTTTTCAATTTTCTTATCGAAATCGATTTGATGTTGATGTATTCTCTTGATGTATTCTCTTGATGCAGCATCAGTATCTCTTGATGTAGTTGTTTCATTTTCAACCTTTTCGTTCCAAACTGAAACTGTCTCGCACTCCTCATTTAGTACAGCGTATTCCTCTTCTAGAATCATCATCGATCTCTCTACTTCTACAACCATTACAACAGATTAATCGAGATCTCATAGCTCGTTTGGCAGACATCCCTGACCGGGACTTGTACGTGGAAGGCGCATATGTTAGAGTTCGTATCAAGAGAGAAGGCGAATACAAAGAATTCAAAAACGGCAGAAAAACGTGGATTTCCCCATATGTGGTCGCGAGGGTATTGAAGATTCTACTAATGCTTATTTTTCATTGGAGGCTCGTTTGGGTCGCGGATGATGTAGTTTTTTGAGTACAGCAATGTACCAAGTTAATATTCTTCTTCTTTAATATTTACCCTTTCCCACCTCCAGGCCGTGAGTTTCGACTTTAGCACGACGCCGTATGATTTTCCTCTGGCGAATGGTAGTACGAAGAGAACTACCCTTGTGTTGCGAATCATGAGGGGGACGCGACAGATCGTGGTTAACCTAATCCAAGTGGCGCAAGACCCGATCACCATCGATGAGTGGGCAACCTACAAGAGGTGGATGGCCTTTGAGCTGCACTGGAAGAATACGATCAAGGAAGAGAAAGAGAAGAAGACCAATGAAGAGATGAAAGAACCTTATGTTGAGGAAGTTATAGGAGTCTTCTTAGTTCGTTGTAGTTGTTGTTCTGATTATTTCGTTTCTTTTCGAATGGATGAATAAGCGTTTATTTCTACATCCATCAAGTCGACGAAGAAAGACTATGTTGACCTCTCGCAGAGACCTTGCTGCCCAACAAGCTGCATGATTTCTTTTCTCCATTCTGTACATTCACTTTCACACAAACACAGCACTCGACTTTCTCCTTCTAAGTTTCAAATGAGGGGGATAATGCCGCTGCTGGGTTCCAGCTGGATGAGCAGCACGAATTGGAGTGCAACGGGATAGAGAAGAAGTTGAATGAAGTGCGAAACTTCGTCTTTACAGATGATGTTGTGCGAAACATCATTGATCCACATTTGACTGGTACTTCGACTTATTTTTTATTTTTCTCTACGTCAGGCTCAGGAACAGGAAGATTATTGATGATCAACATTCTGAGGAATTTCAACATTCTTCGAATTTTGAATTTTATTGTATTTCTCTCTACTAGAACTAGAGGAGACAGAGCAGTATGTAATTCAGAATCACATTCACTGACGAGCATCCATCCTCCATTTTGAAGTACTCAGTCCCCCTGCTTTCCATTTTTTCTAGATAATTCCGGATCAACCTCCGCTCCACATGGTCTTGATTCCGGATCAACCTCTGCTCCACAATTCCACTTCAACCTCTTCCAACAGGGAACGCTTCCACCCGTCTCCGGGAGGCTCAGTCGACTGTTGCCGCGCTGCGGCAGCAAATTGAATCAGCCGAAGCCGCTGAAATTAGAGCTTTGCGTGAAGAACTAGATCAGATGGTCGAGGTCGAGGTGGCCGCGAGAGCACAGGTGGACTTGCAGCGGAACAACTTTGAGAGCGGGCAAGGTGGAAAGCGCATGTTTCAGATCGCACAAATCAACAACAAAAACAGAGCTAGGCAAGATTACCTGGATTTGACGGTATTAGTTTATTTACATACTAGAAATAATCTTGTTATCGTTTTCAACTTTCTTCTCCCAACTCTTTATCTTCAACTACAACATCCTCATCCATCAGTATTTAATACTATGTATAATTATTGTTATGTTCAAGAATTTCAATGTATAATTGTATGTTATGTTATGTTCTATGTATAATTGTATGTTATGTCCTGTTATCTGGTCGGTACAACACCTGGCATTACTCATGCCTGAAACATCGGTTGACACGGTTCTACTCGAACCCACGTTGTCCTCGCAGGTGCGGCTTGGCCGCGAAGCGGTGGACCCTCAACCTTAACCTTAACCTTCAAGAATTTCAAACCGACACCTTCAAGTCGAAGTTGAACATACTCCAAGAACATGATACATTTTCATAGGTCGCCGCCGGTCGTGAACAGGCGCTTCCAGAGGACGGCTTTGTTCTTGAGGAAGCAGGCGGAGGCAACGCAGACGAGTTGAATCCGTTCGCGCGTAAGCCCATGAATGTGCGAAATATGTGGGATATGTCTGTGCGAAACAAGGATCATCTAGTAGCTTTCGCGTCCAACCTTGGGTGTCGTGTCGACGAGCTAGTGGTCGACAAGAAAGGCAAGGTGGTGACGCAAAAGGCAGCTGCGGAAGCAAAACGGAAGCGAGAGGAGGAGGCAGGAGAAGGAGCAGTTATGGCGAATGGGAATGGTCCGACGTCAAGAAGAAAATCCGTTTCTCCGGAAAGAGGTATTTTTTTTCGGTTTTTTAAAGTACTCCAAATGTAGATGTAGTAGAAGTCGGTGATTAGCCACTAGCAGAACGCTTAACTATACATCAGCAGGAGGAGCTAGTCGTAGTCTTTCTAGAACTTCTATGTAATACAGCTCCTTAGGTGATCGAGTAAGGATCGCAACACGGAGCGAACGCATGACGTTCTCCACTCCGCTAGCCCTAGCGGATGATAGACTTTAGACGTCCACCTTTTGCTCCACTCCTCTACCAGGTGCCAATGGCAATGCTGGCGACCGTAATTCTTTTGGCTTGAGACCCATGGAGCCTGCCTTGAAACGGAAGAAATACCCAGAACAAGAGAAACCACTTCTCGACAGTGCGCTCAAACTCCTCGAGTCTGCGGCCAGGCGCTGAGTGCAGTTCTTAGAACGAGGACACATGAAGAAGAATAGATTATGAAGAAATCGTCTGACCGCTTCTCTGATCGAAGAAGATGATGATGAACGTGAATGTTGAACATCAAGATTTAATAGAATTTATGTATCATAAGCTCCTTCTGAGTTTCGCCACTTTTTTTGTTTTTGTGAATTGATTACATCAGCTAGGAATAGATTGTTTCAGTAGTTATGGTAACCAGGTTTTTATGATTCATTCATTCGCCGCCGCGCAACGCCTCATTCTGGAATGGAGCGAGATGGACGACGAAGATATACATTTTGCTAATCACAACGATTCATATAATGAACATTTTTTAAAAGGCGTTGATTAATATGATAGGTCCGAACAGAATCTTGAATAGATGAGCAACAAGATGAGCAACATGCGGCAAGACGACCATCAGTTTACTTCGAGGAAGCAAGTGCTGTTTCGATTTTGAACAGGAATGTTGTTCATGTGCGCCAGCACGAGAACCGCACAAGAGAAGAGGGCGGCAGACCGACCAACAGCTGTACATAGTTCAAGCATATCAACATCTGTTCATGATTTTTTAGCTCGATGTTTCTGGCAGCACATGAATAGCAGACGCATCTGCACTTAAACCTACAGTTCGTGATGTTGAGCTCAAGATATAGCTCGACTTCGTTGTACTACTAGAAGATATTAATTGTCATGGACGTTGTTGTGTTTTGAAGATATGCTCGTTGTGCTGTGATGAAGAGACATTGCCATAACACGACGACGACCATGCTTATAGAGTTACAACTTTTTTGACTGAACAACTAGTGTCTGAGCGTTCTCCTAAGATAGATAATCATCGTCCGTAACTGCTACAACTGCTCACTGAAAATTAATTTTTTTTAAGCAACAAGAACTCTTCAATTCTGTCATATTCATGGTCAGCTCGCCGTTCTTTCGAAATTATCATAGACAACGAATAATGTACTACATCGCCAACATCACTCCGGCAAAACAAAGCTAAAAACAAAGTAAGTATGTCATAATAGCGCCATGATAGATCGCCTTGTATGACAATGACTCGTTTTCGCAAAAATTCATCATGCTTGTCCAACTCGCGCCAGCTGGAAAGCTAGCGCCCGACGTAAGTAACCCACACGAAATTCATCAAAAACTACTGTCAGTGTCTTGAGACACAATGATTCCATGACCATGTAAGTACGCGTTTTCGATTGCTCTTCCCATTATACCAACAGGCCAACATTAACAAGCGACCTCCAACCAGCTCTGCATTACACTTTATCGCTACTCTCGCTAAAAAGTAAAAGGCTGTTAATGTTTATAGTAGTACGAGAACCTTCCCCTCCACTTCCACATCAAGGAGAAGGTTCTTGCTTTTTCATGGCTCATTGTGTTCGAAATATAGGATCACAGGTGAACTCGCCAACTGAATGAAGGAATGAAGATGCCTGCTCTCCTGATGCGACCATGTTGTACTTCTATCATGATCCCAATCATCGGTTGAGAACCAACATCATGCTAGATATGTTGACGACAGTTCTTTCACTCAATCGGTAATCTTCAAGATTGTGGTAAATCTTCAATATCTTTTCCACGGCATCGGTAATATGACGTCAAATAACCCGTTTGATCATGTGACTTTTCCAATCTTCTATCGGTAAGAATGCCTGCATTGACGATGGAGCCTCCCCCTGAACTCGTTTAATCATCAAACAATATGTCTTACAACGAATAGTTCTTTAAGCTACGTCTAGAACATCCAATGCGTAGTACTATGCAATGCTCATCAATTTCATCTAATCTTCCTAACAAAAAAATTTCTAACACCATCACCATCTTAGCGCGATGTGTTTTTTTATGAACAAGAAAGTGAAAGTGAGTGTTAGAAGTTGCATGATGTTGAGGGAAGATGTTCGCTCGAGTGAGAACGTAGTTGTACGTCAGGTGGAACTACTTACTCATACTATTTCTCTTTCTTAGGAGCGTTTCTTCTCCTCGTCATCTGATTTACCTCTGCCGAACACACATAGCGATATTGTTATGTCATGAGGAGACACGCGTAAACGACCCTAGCGATAATTTTCATGGTCATGACCTTGTTAATCAATACCTCCACAGGAATCCTCATTCTGTTACAACATGATTGTCCCTCCCCACCTTGAAGTTGATCCTCTTATATGCATGATAGCGTCTTCATGTCATACCCGATTACTTATTTTCTCACAACTACATTGACACAGACACCCTAGGTAGCTGCGGCTAGAGAGTACTTTAATAGTTGACCATTGATTACCCCATGAAGATTATCCGTAGGAAGATTTTTGCATCCTCACTCCAGCATCAATGAAGCAATGGAACTAAGAACCTTTGTTCTTTTTTGATGTACGACTAGTACGACTCATTCCCTAGATTGAATTCTTGTATTTTTGTTATTGTTACAATTACAACGCCTCTTGCCAGGCATATCAATCAATCAATCAATTATTCTTGTGTTTTTGTTTAACCCACGATGCCAGAATTACAATCTAGCTCCAGCTCTTCCGAGCAAACACCGGCGCAAATGAAGCTAGCAGCCACGAAGGAACTCTGGGAGGCTGGTGATAAATTAAGGATCATCGTTATAGTGGAAGTGTAGTTGATAGTGTTAATATTCCATTACCAGTTCCATGATTGAATGGTTCCGGTATTTGGTAACCTGAATTTGATCCTAAGGGAAAACAAGAAGAGAACCCTTAGGATCAAACTCAGGTTACCAAATACCAGAACCATACACCATTACCATTTCCATGATGCAGGAAAAAGATCCTCAGGAGCCTCATTTCGAAAGGACAAGAGGCCACTAGAGATGAGCGAGAGGTGATGGAATGTCAATGTCGTCGCATTTGCAACTTGATGAACTTCTAAAGTCAGAGGTGATAGAGAATTTCCAAGAGCTGCTTTTCCCCAACGGTTCGATCACGGATTTGCCCAGGAATATCTCTGCAAGATGCGCAGAAGTGTGGAATGGACATCATGTGGCTTATAGGTACAATAGACGCGATACCCTACAGCTCCTTGTAGGTGACGAAGATACTTTTACTTCGAAGTGGAAGTAGTACTAGATCAAAAAAAAGGATTATTTGAAATGTTCTTGTTGCTGTACTAGCAGAAGCAGCAGTAGTACTAATTAGACCTAGTTGTAGTTCTACTTCTAGTGCCAGTTCGCGATATACGTCATTTTTCTACCTCATCAACCTAATCATGATGTTTCACGTTCTTTCATCATCCACAGGTGTCTAACATGTGGTATCTCGCCTTCTAGTTGCATTTGTGTGGCGTGTTTCAACGCGGGTGAGCACGAAGGTCACGACTACTTCATCTATCGTTCCGACTATGGTGGTTGCTGTGATTGCGGCGATTGTGATGCTTGGGATGTCACCGGATTTTGTCGGTATCATTAAGGCTGAAGTCCTTCTGAATAAAGGAGAAGAAAGTAGAAGCAAGAGGAAATTTAATGACAATGAGTAGCACGTGGTTGCCCTTACTGGAGGTGACTTGGTAGCACTTGGTTGCACTACTTCCTTGGTTGCAATAACCATAACGACTGGGAGGTCGTGAGGGTGGATGATAAAGGTGATGAACGTGCGGTTGAAAGGTAAGTGTCCTAGATTTGATCCTTCTGTTTTCAAATGTCCTAGATGATCCTTCTGTTTTCAAATGTTGTAGACCCGTGAAGGTCTTCCTCCTCTAACAGCCTCGGATGGCCTACGAGGCGAATCGACGGAACCCATGCACCAACTTGCCACACAAGATCAAAAACACACTGCGGAACATCTTACCGATACAGCTGCAGCGGTTGTGCTACCATTTGTCGGAATGGAATCGAGGCAACGGTGGAGGAGAACTGCAACCGGGAGACGAGCTGATGTTGTCCCCCTTGGGGATCAATCTAGGATCAGGGAGCAGTCAAGAGCAGGACGATGCTGGTGTCAATTCAAACAACGGTGGAAATTTATGATTTGGTCTCGGTCAGCACTCAAATAGAAATAGAGTGTAACCAAAACCATCTTCTAGTTAACAGATTTCGCTGAAAAGCATCTTTCTTGATGATCTTGAGGTGAAGATGAAGCATCATCCTCGTTTAGTTAATACTGTTGTAGGGAATTCTACTACTGCGCCGTGCTAATGCAACTATTTCTAACGAGTGGAAACACAACATCCTCTGGATTCGTGAATTTGCGTAGTAATCGTTCGCGGTCTCGTTCGCGGTCTCCAGGCTCACCCGGCAACGATGACGAAGACTCTCTACCCGAAGAATGCAAAGACCACATCCTCTTCCTCCTGAAACTAGCACAAGCACACGATGGCTTGCGGCACATCATCAGCGAGGCTTTCGCGAAGGAGGTCTATGGGGGCAAGTCGATCCTCGAATTCACCCTTCGCATAGGCTCTGCGCATCTGAGCAAGGAGACCGAGCTGACGAATCTGTTTCTGGACTTGATGTTCGACGCCAACTTCAAGCGAACCTTTGCTCGCATTTTCCTGAAGTTGTACCCAGACTTGATCTTGAATAGGTCTGAAGTTTTGGCCAGCCTCGTAGACTCAGAAGAGGATAGTACCATTAAGGCTTGTCCGAATCAAGATTACTACAGGGGAGTTTCTTCAAGATTACTACGTTGAGTTCTGTCTCCTCGGGGGAGTTTCTTCAAGATGGATCAAAACCAAAGTTGTAGTTGTTGCGTCACCTTCTTCCTTGCTCTTCAAGAGGAAAAAGGTCTCTTCAGGAGCTTCTTCGTGAGCTCTAATAGCAGTTCTCAAGTGGGTGCGGACCCTACGAGTTTGGACCGCGTGACAGTCCAACTCTTTTCGATCAGAGCAATCACGTTGGAGTTGTTGGAGGATACGGAAGCGCAGTTATTGGACACTTTGCTGTCGACGACGAAAGTTACGATTTGATGCTTGAAGATGAAGTCGACGTAGTTGTATTCGTTGAGATGACTTTGTTTACTAGTAAGTAGTACTAGTCTACTAGTCCTGTTTTACGTTTCCCAACAACTGCGTCAAGGACTAGATAAGATCATCAGACTGGAAAATCATGACTGCGAATAGCTTTAGCTCGTCAAGATGACATCTTGAAGATGGATCAACATAGTTCCGAAGTCCTGTTTTCCTTTTTTCGTTGTTAAGTTGTAGACCTAGACGTAGATGGATACACATACACCTCGTCGTAGACCTAGACCTAGATGGATAGATACACATACACCTCGTCTTCATCTCTTCTAATTGCTCCCTCCTTCTCCTCGCTTGCGACCGCGCCAGTCGGGTCAAATACCTGGTGAACAACCACTCGATCCTCACCAAACGGAGTTATTTTCAGTGCACCCACGATTTGAGGTTCGTCCTGGATCATCAAGAAGTCGTGGACGAACTTTTCGCTAGGAAGACCTTTCGCGAGGTCCTCTGGTCTGGCTGGCTGGAGATTTGGAAGATCATTCAGTGTGCGAATCCACATGTGAGGATTCAGGAGGACGGCGAGCATGTGCAGCATGAGAACGCCAAGTGGGGGAACAGTCTAGTTTTCGAATCCGATATCCATTCGGCGAGTTCGTCGATGATCGTGACGTTGGAGAACCGAGTCAGAGCAGTGGATACCGTAAAATGGGCTCTGATTCCTCTGTGTAAAGCACTAAGGGATTGGATTGCGACAGTTAGGCAGAATGAACAACACTGGTACTTACAACCTCCTACTTATAATATTCATATTTTCTTGTGCGTTTTTGAGTAAGTCAACATCCTGTTTTGAAGATGAAGAAGACAATAAGATGAAGAAGACTCCAGATGAACCACTTTTAGTTTTATCTAAGAGTGAAGAACAACAACAATCTCAATGTTCAGGTTTAGCTTAGGAGCCCATTACCTCCACTCCCAGGTACATCGCCCTCTGCAAGCCTGACCCGGTTACGAATGAGAAAATCGCAAAATTTACACCCGAAGACGAACCCTGTGGTCAAGTTGGCTGTGACTACATGGTATCCAAGCAACCCGTTAGCTTCCACATCCCAATGCATAGGATTTTCGCGTCTTTGATGCACTGTGTCTGCTCAAGCCCAAACGAAACGGCAGTTATCAAAGAGAAAGCCAGCGATGCTGATTGGCGATCGACGAATACGACTGGCAGCATCGGGGCGTTTGCATCGTCCACAGCTGTTGCTGGACCTGCCGGGATCAAGGTGGACGAGCACGACAGTGGCTTGGTCTGCATGGAAGCAGACCCGACGTCTCCACCTAGTAAGAAGGACATGGAGAACAACGTGAACAACAACCTGACGATCGACACGGACATCAATCTCAGTTCTCCACCGCCAAAACGCACGTCCAAAGACCCGGCTTCCGGCAGTCCAACTAAGCAAGGCTTGTTCGCTAGCATTGTGAGCCAAGACTCACCGAAGAAAACACCAGCGGAGAAGAAGAAATCCGGAGGAATGAGCTCGTTTTTGGCCAGGTTGGAAAACAATCCTTCTTTGGCTGGGAAAGGTGGTGTTGCGTTTTCAAATCCGGTTGTGGAACATGACGCGTTTAAAGACGTGTATGCGCTGTTTTCGAATACGGAGGAGTTGTTTCGGAAAGTGATGGGCGAGGAAAACTTTACAACTGGTAATTATTTTTTCGGTTGTGACTGATCCCAATTACAGTCGACCTCCTACTCCTTCGAAATACTGATCTTAGAAAGTCCTAGGCCCATCTTATTACTTCGATGGTCGTGATTTAAATTCTTCACCAATGATTGATAAAGTTGAATCTACTTACGTACTAAAAAGTCCTAAGTCCTAAGTCCTGAACTCAAAAAATCCTATTTACAGTCGACCTCCTACACCTGATGGAGCATCCTCTGCGGTGTCTGGTTTTCCACGCGCAGTGTTACGGATTTTCGAGTCTTTGGTTAAGAAACGGTGATAGCGTCGCTTACGAGGCATGCTTCTACAAGAAGAATTACTGGTATTGATGATATACCTTTCTGTTTCTTGTTGCGTTGATTCGTCTGATGTTCTTATGCTCTTCAGGTGGCGGCTAAGATGGACATCAAACAACAAAGTAAGTAGCCGATTACCTCTACATCTTCATGAGGACGATAACGTCTAAGACAAAAAACATCATGGTTTAATCTTCCCACCCTAAAAAAATCCGCAACAGGCATTCTCTCTTCGTGGATCCCGATTTGACTTTGATTCGACTCGTCATGCTCGCTCTCTCCGAGACCGATCAGCTGCCTGCTTTCATCGCAACTTTTCTCCAGAGATTCGAGGCTGGTCCACGACTTGTCGGCCATTCTGTGGAGACTTTGTTTCTCACCCTGTGCCAATGCCTCGCGGTTGAGCCGTACACGTTCAAAGCGAACGACGTAGAACGCATTACTGAATATCACTGCATCCACGTTCTAGCCAAAGGACCGTGTACGCATTCAGAATTGACGGATACGATCATGAAGAGTCATGACAATGCGGATTTTCTAGATGGAATCCTTAGAGACATCGCAGATTTCCAGGAACCAGATGCGTCTGTACAGGGGGGTCACAGGACGTCTGGGAAGTACATACTGAAAACGCCGTTGTGGAAACACGTAGACACGCTGTTTCTTCTGTATATTATGGGTTAGCACTAGTACCAGTACCACATATTCATATGTCATAGTAAGTAATTGTGTTAGCTGCTAACCGTTAGCACTATGATGTCATAAGTAATTGCGATTTTATTCCTCTTCTTGGGTTCTTCACGTTCACTTCTAACGTCCTCGTTGCAAGTAGAGCAGCTAGAAAACCAAAATATTAGGTCACTGATGATGATTAGTAGATCTGAAGAACCAGAGTGTCGCAACTTCTAGTACCAACCTTTCTAATATGAGCTGGAAAGAGCAGCACGAAATTGAGGAGAAGAAACTGGAGAAGCTGGGTCCGAAATTGGCGAATACGTTTGTACCTACGCGCCACTTCGGTGAAATTGAGCCATTCGTTGTCCCCTGCTATCGTCGGGGCTTGCGCAAGATCGCTAGTGAACCGACCTTAGTTTCTGTGCCACTGGTAAGCTTGCTCCAGACCTACCTGCTTCCGCTAGAGATGGTGAATCATCGCGGATTGCACTTGAGCTTACTGTTGTTGCAGCGGTTGCTGATGTTGGTGGACAGGAAAGCGGTGATGGAGTGTGGCAGAAAGCACGAGAGGCGAATCAACGTGTCCGCACAAGCAGCGGGGAACGTTTTTGCACTAGCAAAAGCCTTGGTTCAACCGGGCGATGAAGTATCCGGTGGTAGTCGCGGAGGTGACGCTTCACGTCACACGGGTGACACAGCATTAAGGCTCCTTTGCCTAATCCATTGATTTCAGAAACATTTTACAACTTGCTTGGAGACGTTATCGTGGTCCTTTTCGTCCAGAGGATAAGGGTCGGTCCACTACATTCTTTTAGAAGGATGGTCTTCAAAAATTGTTTTTAGCATGAGGCTCTAAGAGCAGGTGATGCGGATCTGTTCGCGGATCATGAAGAACATGATTTTTACTCACCGTTTATGTCCTCGACGTGGGATCGCAACCGCATAACCATGGTGGAAGCCGCAAACACCATCATCGAATTAGACTGCTGTGAAGTGTCACCGAACTGTCTAGCACGATACGCGATGGAAGGTGGTTTAGGTGGTGGAGGAACTGGAAGTAGTAGTAGAAATAATGCCAGTTGTACTAGCTCTACATCTGGTGGAGGCTTTGGCTCGCCATCCAGACCTTCCTCTGCTGCTGGAGCTGCGAGGTCACCATTGACTTTGGATACAGAACCTCTACATGCGCTTGGTTCGGCATCACAAGGAGACATCATGGACCCTAGCACAAGCAACAACAACCCTTCAAGTAGTTCCTGTACTTCCTCATCCTCGTCCAGTATGGTTCGTTTCTCACTTCTGCAGTGCTTTGAAGCGATTTTGAAAGAGCCGTCTTGTAAACAACACGTCCACGTGATCAATCAAAACTTGGTGTTGCTCCAATCCTACAACCTGTACGCACCAAGCGAGAGACGCAGGAGGCAGAACTTGCCTGGTGCAGCACCAGAGGATGGTCTGAACATCATTCGTGACTTGATGGCGATTAGGAAAAATAGCAGGGAGCAAACGGCAGGAGGAGGAACATCTAGTACAAGCTCGTCAACAGCAGGCGTAAGCTTGTTCGGCTCTACTAGTCTCAGCACCTCTACTTCGACAACAGGTACAACTACAGGTACAACTACTCATGCCTCAACTACAACTAGCAGTGCCACACATCAAACCGCCTCCTCGTCAACTGCATCGTCTTCACAGTTGTTCGCTACTTCCAGCATAGGCGCAGCTTCTAGCGTGGGAGGTCGCAGTTCAACAGCGGCCGAGCGCACTCCTAGTTTGATGTCCGAGCATGACGCGAGTATTTCTCGTCTCTATTCTATGGCGGACGGGACCTTGGATGACGACGCTGCCATGGAAGATGCAGGCATGACCGCTGAGAAGACGGAGGCTGAGAAAAAGAAGGAAGCCAGGAGGAAAAAACAAGCAGCCATGTTGAAGAAGTTTAACAAGAAACAGAAAAACTTTTTGACGACGTCCGAAGAGGCTGCAAATATGTCGCCAAACAAGGGAGATCTGGCCAAAACCAGTTCAGTTGGCAGTAATGCAGCGAGTACGCTGACGCCAGCGATTGCTTCAACCGCTGCTGATCTGACGGCAGCTTCGAGAACAGGATCCACGGGGGTAGTTGCTTTACAAGCTCCTAGCACCCCATATAACGCTAATATTAAGGGTAGGTTAAAGGTGCTTTTCTTACCGCTTTTTATGCCTCTCCTAAGGGGGAAAAGCATAACAAGCGGGGTAAGCGAGCACCAAAAACCTGCCTCTAATAATAAGAGCATGCAATTAGGAGCAGCCACGTCGCCTGCTTTGATCTGCGAGGACGTTGACGCATGTGAAGAAGCGGAGTGTGTAATCTGCTTTTGCGTCCATCCTGGTGAGAAGACAGGTGGAAATCCTCTAGGTCGCATGGCTCATCTGCAACGCACCTGTGTTTCCAACGTCCCTCGGCTGAAACGTCAAGCAGCTGGCTCATCAAACGGCTCTCCTTTGAAACCGAGGAAGCGAAAACGCGGTTTGAGTCCTCAGAAAAGTTTTCCTGGTGCAGTTATCGGGAATAGTGGTGCCGCCTCCTCATCAGGGTCTACCACAGGCGGACTAGGACTTGCTCTAGGAGCATCCTCAAAGGAGAAACTAGTCCTTGGAGGTGGGGATGCTCCAACTTCTTTGGCACGCCTTCAGTCTGCGCCACCTCTGTTTGGTGGAGCAGCAAGTTCTAGTACGGCAGCTGAATTCGACCGAGATGGCGATAGTGTCATGAGCCCTGCTGTCAGAACACCAAAGAAACATGAACAACAGAGGAGCAACACTGGAGAACCTCTGTTGGTGGGACATGAGGTTTCAAATAGCACAACTACTGGTGTATTCGGACAAGAACAAGGACATCTTCAAGCATCTTCCTCATCTAATATGATCCCTCCCCCAACCCCTCCTATCATGGGATTCTCTGCGGGTGACATTTCCCCTGCTTGTTCCAGTCCTTTAAATGAGGAGAGTAGTAGCGAATCCTCAGCTTGCGAAGCGGGTCTTGAGGACCCTAACCAGAGGAGAATGAACGAAAAGAATGCGGCTCCTTTGATTGAGGAATTGGAGCCCGAACCCCCTAGTGTAGGCCTTTACGTGTGGTCTTGCTCGCATAAGATCCACTACGAGTGTTGGCGCAGACTGAGGCATGGGGCGACGGCGGCCAACCTGCATTGTCCGTATTGCAATCATCCGGTCCATGTCTTTATCCCTGCAAATCCGCCAGCAGCTTCGACTTTAGGTGTGCAGCAAAGACCAAACCTGTTGGAAGCAGGAACTGCAGCATCGACCTTAGGGATCACTACTGGAGGCGCAGCTGGGTCACCATCCTCGGTGTCGATCCGGAATAGCAGAAGAGGTTTAGTGCCTGCGACGGGTGGCGTAGTTAGTCGAATCACGTCCATCGAGTCGGCAGGTGCTGTGGCAGGAGAGGCTATTTCCGCAGCCTCTCTACTGTCCTCCTCCTCCTCGACAGCTACTTTAGAGGGAGCATTGGAGATTCAGGAGCAAGGGGAGTTCGAAAATGTTCCACATCCGTTTCCGGAGCTAGAAAACAGTCTAGCTTTAGCAGTGATGCGCAAGCTATCATCGACGGATAGAAGTGGCAAGCGAAAACCGAGGAAAAGTCAAGGCGATGCGTCACCTCTTCTGCAACAGAGCGGTGGGTCCGATGCTGATGAAGTCAAATTTGCAGAACAAAAGCAAGAGAAAAGTTCTGCATCTTCTTCACTAGATGGTACGAGCACGAAGACGAACACGATGGGGTTGGGGGTGGAGGCTACGAGCTCACTCGTTGTAAACACTTCTAAGTACAACGAGCAAGAACAAGAAGATGCCACCATGCTTCAAGTGGAGAATAGTACCGACATCAGTCCAGCTCTCTGTCTCAACTCCACTGGAGCATCTTCATGCTCTTCAAGCAGTTCTCGTTCAAGTTCTCTGCATCAGAAGCTAGTTTTGCGTAGCTTTTCTCAGATGGAGGAGTGGGACTCGTTTTTTAAGATGCCGATTGGGCAACAGCAACTCCTTCTGGCTATGCAAGCGTGCAAATCCGTGTCTTGGGCTCTGAAATCTCGAACGCCAGCCGCCACACCATTCTGCAGTTTCCTTGACTGGATCCAGAACGTTCGGCTGTTGATTCGCGGACAATACTGCTTGATTCCGCCCGGCAGGAGTGAGCAGAGCGGAATTAGCGGAGCGGGTGGGTTTGGCCGTGGCGGACAACTGATGCTAGGACGTGGCGGAACACGACGAGGAGCAGGCACGAACACCGGGACTGGTCTCGGGGGCATAGGCGGGATTGGCTTAGGAATAACAGAAGTGCTGCAGGCTGCACGACAGTTCGAAAACAGGACAAGAGCTTTGCTTCAAGATCGGCAAGTGGTGCACACCACAGTAGGACAGTTGTTGAATCGAGCTGCTGGCTCGACTAGGACTGGTCTCGATCATGGGGGAACCACTACAACTGCAGCAACAGGCACGAATACTGGAGCAACTGGAGTTGATGAAGGCACTCAAACAATGCCTCCAGCTAGTACTACTGCTACAACCGCTAATGCCTCTGCTTTTGCAGACTTCATTGGAAGAGTCAACAATGACACGGTTGGCGGTACACCAGTTCAAACAAGGATGGCAATATCTACAGGCACTGTAAATCAGGCACTAGAACAACAGCAAATATCTGGCGTTGTCTCTATGGATGATGCAGACGACCTCCAGTTTGAAGATGCGCGTGATGGCTCTAGCCCGCTACTAGTTGGGGCTGCGAGTCCTAGTCCTAGAACTGGCACTACTGGAGGATCAACAGGCTTAGGGTTAGGGCAAGGTGCTCAAGTTGGAGAACAACAAATGCAAATTGTAGCTCCTCCATGGCCTGCAGAGGATCATGTCGCATCCTTTTCATCCTCCTCGTATGCCTGGACAAATACTGCCACAGGAGATGCCACAACAGGAGAGCAACAGCCGAAAAGGGCAAGGACAGAAGCAGGAAGTGAAGTTCCAACAGATCTTGGTTCATCTTCAAGTAGTTCAGCAAGTGGTGTTGTTGCAGCTCCTGAACAAGGTTCTAGTTCAGGTGCAGAAGTTGCAGGTCCAGGTTCTAGTTCAGCAGCACCTTGGGGTTTCTCCGCTTTTCCACTTGCTAGAGGCAGCAATCCCCCTAGCAGCGATCCAAACAGCAGAAGACCGTCGTCACAGAGCTCGGTCGTTCCTCTTGTGTTCAATCAAGTTCAACAAGGTGGTGCGACGGGGTCTTCAGACGCAGCAGCAACGGGAGGAGCATCACCTCAGTCTGGTTTCTTACTTCAAGGTTTAGGGCAGTTGTTTCAGCAGAGTGCTGAGACGTCGAGGCAGATCATTGCAGGAACACTGATGAACCGGAGCAGTACAACTGGATCCAATGTTGGAAGCCCCACGTTGTTGAACAACAACGGTGCTCCCAGAGCCTCGTCAGCTGGCAGTGTAGTTTCTTCATCGAACAACATGTTGGTCCAGCAGCACTTAGGCACCAGTAGTAGTGGTGATGGAGGAGCCTTGATGCCTTCTAATACAAGAACAGGTCGTCCTGCAGCTCTTGCACCTTCAGGAGGTATGCTCGATGACCAGTCCTCGGGTAATATTGTTCGGTTAACGCCGTCCTCGTTTGCGGAGAATTGCAATCAACAACCGAGTCAAGCTGGGTCCTTCGACACAGCTATGGAGGACGTCGCTAGTTCATCTGGCGCCTCTGATGCCGCTGGTGAACAACAACTACAGGGAGGACCTCTATTAGGTGGTGGGCCTGCTGGAGAATCCGCGTTTAGCATGGTTAATATCACTTCTACTTCTAGTGCTGGAGGATCGGAAGTTCATACTCACACTGCTAATCATGCTCCTCCTGAAGGAAGACCAGCCTCTACGTCACCGCAAATGAGCAATCAGGTTTTGATGACTCCGCGATCGCGGTCTGACTCGGTTGAGGAGGCGCCCTCGTCTCCCTCGCCTCTTAGAGCGGGAGGCGAGAACCTTCACCCAGAGCAGGATGCTTCTCAGCAGCTTGCCGCTCTTCTTGCTGCTCCCCCTGCCTCTTCTGGCGCTCCTGCTCCGACTACTGGCGGAATCAATGTTGGAGGTACTACTGGTAGTGGTGCGACGCCATCTTTCTCAATCTCAAGTGCTGGAGGTCCTGGAGCAGCCGCCACAGCCACTTCTAGTACTACAACAGCAACAACCAACCCAGGTGAGCAACAAACATCAGAAGTAGAGCTCCGTATCTTGCGTCAGTTTTTAGCTGAGAGTTTAGGCATGTCTGGCATCGATCTAGACCGCTGTTCGCCCGAACTACGAGCACGACTAGACAGCGCAGCAAGGACACTGAGTAGCGTGATTTCCACGACACATGAAATGCAAGCTCAGTTTTCACAAATAGACTCCTTGACGACTAGCATCAATGAGAGGCTCAACGCTCTAGAGAATAGTGACGAGGGAGCAACGAATTCGCCAACTGGCACTGCCGCAATTGCACATCCATTTCAGACTGTGGGAGGTGGCAATGGTGCACCAGGTGGTCCACTGATGGCTCCTCGAAATCATCATCGGCCAGATGCTGCAGCTGGTCAACAACTACCTTCTATTCCTTTTATTGGGAATAACCGATCGGTTGGAGCTGCTGGAAGTGCAACTGTGGAACAGGGTACAACTACAACTAGTACAGGAGCCGTTGCTTCTTCGAAACTTTTGACAAGTAGCAGCATCGCTGGCGCAACTACAGCTGGTGCCCGCAAGGGTGAGACAGAAGCCATGCGAACGGTGATGCGCAGTCTTGCTCCCCATCCTGTCGCCATTTTAGGTTCTGTCTTAGCTGATCAGATCCGCTTAGACGAGATCCGACTACGCGCCAAAGGCACCTTTGTTCTCGAACCCAAGCGTTTGGACCTGTTGAGGTCTTTCGTCGACAGCATTCAGGCTTACAACGCGTTTGCTCCTCCGGGGTTTGCACAGGCATCACCCCCTGGTCGTGGTTTGACGACAAGTGCAGGAGCCGCGTCCTTTCAATCGGCGTCTTCGTTGATTGGACCACCGCCACCTTTTTCTCCGCCAAGAAGTGACGCAACTACAACTTCTGGTGGAGACGACCAGCAACAAAATGCTCTTGCACAAGAACAGAACAACAACCTCCAGCAGAAAGAGCAACAACATCAGCTGAACAACATGCTAGATTTGGAGAAAGGTGAAGGAGCATCGAAGCGTAGTAGTCTCTACTTCTCGGCAACAGAGCTTCTAGTGCGCAAAATCGTCTGTACAGCGATCCCATGTGATCCTGCGGTTCTGCATGAGTGGTCCACTTTTGGCAGCGTTCTTTCCGTTGACCTAGCACGTCAAACGGGCTTGATCTCGCTGATGCACACACTGAAGTTGCTTTTCGCAACTCTGGAATCCGAGTTTTCGTTCTTGGAAATCCCCTACTTCGCACCGGGGTTTCAGACCGAACCGACGGTGTTCGATCTGTACCGAGACAACCAGGGAGCGGGCGAGAAACTCTCGCGTGAGCTGTTGTCCCGCACGAACAACGTGAACCTGCAAATGACTCTGACAGGACTGGAGGATGATAAGATGGACGGTTCGGGAAGGAGACCCTCGTCCAGTTCTAAAGCTGTATCTTCTACTATGGCCCCACCACCGGCGCAGTTGGATTCCTGTTCTTCTGCTGGCATTGTAGTCCCTCAAACTACAGAAGAATCAGGTTCTTCCGGTAGTAGTGCCTCAGGGGGAGACGAGGCCGATACGCCGTCAGGAGGAAGGCCACCGAATGCTCCAAGAGGCGAGCGTGTAACTGCTGGTGCTGGAAATAGTCTCTACAACGCTTTCCCTTTTTCCTCCAAGACGCGAACGGATCTGCTCACCAGGCATGATTCCCTCATTTCCGATGTCGGCACAGCAGAAACGAGCTCTCCAGACAAAAAGTCCGTTCTTTTAAGGCTTTTTCTACTCGTCATCCATCTTCGGAAATAAAAGCGGTCTACGTAGGTACCTGCTTAGAGACGTTTTCAAGGGCGGGAAAACGCTCTCGGGATGGACAGCGAGATGGATTACCATTACCTAGGGTACTAATAAATCAGCTCTAATCCTTTCAGACTGCATTTCCACACTCCTGAATGGCCTAGAAGAACTCCAGAACGGCAATGGAGATGATGCTCTAGAAGAAGATTTGTTCCACATATTCGACCAAGAGGATCGGGAACAGAGGGAAGAGCTGCGTAGGGAAAAGAACGAGCTCCGACGGGCTGCGGAGTACTTCGTCTTGTCAGAAACGGAGGCGAGAAACCTAGTGGGAGTCGCTATTTTGCCTTTGTTGCGGAGACAGTGTCTGTTGCAGCATGTCTTATCAAATTCGTGCTACGATATTACTACAGCAGGAGCATCTACAGGCTCGGCCGGCGAACAAGCACAACCTCCACAGACAACCATTATACTAGGACAACCAGGAGTTGTATCGGGAGCAACTTCTTCCAGCACACCTCCACCTACACCTTCTACCCCTTCTTGGTCCAGCGGTGAACTACCACCAGTTGACAAGGAAATCGCTGCTGGGCGCATTACCAACGCCTGGGAACATGCATGTTACTTGGCGAAGTGGGCGGGTCATGATCTGGAAGCGGTTTTGAATTTTACTAGTCCGGCAGGTGGAGCTTCATCATCTGCTCAACACTCAGGTGCAGGTCTCCAAGTCCCTCGTTACATCTGGAAGAAGATGAACAACGCAGTAGAGAAGTGGCGCAATATTAAGGCTTCTACAACCGCTCAAGCATGTCCCTGTGATAACACTTAGTGAATATCATCCTTGGCTCTTCTTTTTGTACAACTTGAAAAATGGCCCAAGAAGGATGCAGTCACGACAGGGAAGATGCTAGGGCGGTTGTAGCGCTAACAATAGTCGCAAAGCTGCTAGTCGCGCAGTGGTCGAGCTAGTTCCCAGTCTGAATCAAAAAGCCGTTGATGAGTTGACTGGTCGCCAGATCCCTTACATCAGGCCTAAGTTTGCCAAGAACTCCTCCTTCATCCGCCTGAGCTGCAAACAGGACTGCGTGAACCAGTATGCAGCGGAGTACAGCAAACAAGTGTCGTCTGGGTCGAAGCCGTCTAGCTTGTTGTTGAGCAATCGCTGTTTCTATTTAGAATTTCATTTATTGGGATTCGGGAAAACGCCAACTGGCCATGAGATTGTTTTGGCCGGAAGTGATGAAGCCGCATCTGCAAGTGCCGCACCAGGAAGTGGAAACGAGAACAAAAATACTTCTTCTACTGTTGCCGGCGGAGCAGCAGCAGGCAGCTCTACTAGTTGTATGAGCACAACGGCGCAGCTGAAGACTACTACGTCATCCGCCGGAACAGCAGCAGCATCTTCATCCTCATCCGGAACAAACAACTCCTCAACAAACAACGCAATGCTTCCAACTTTGCTCCATTTCAACCATAATGGCGGTGTTCTCATCAAGCTACCGTACTTGTACCAAACGTTGTACACGACCTACATCCACAAGCAATGCCCTTTGTGCTTTCCACCGCCACCAGGCAGCGCTGGCGCGCCAGTGATCGGCGGTGCAGGACCTGGCGCCTCGTCAAGCAGCGCGTCGTCAAGCAGCACGTCGAACCAACCTAAAGTTTCCTTCTTGTGCCTCTTCAGTGGTCGTCATCTCTGCGCTGGAGGAGGTGGCATGTTCCAAGAGATGTACGGGCTTGGACACCACGCCAGTGCGGGGAATCCAAATTTTATGGATGAAGATTCTGGCAAGATAATGATAAATTCATAAGAGAACGAGAGTCCTTTCACGAGTTTGAGACTCTCTTATTGATCATGCATGATAGTGAAGTTTTGAGTCGTGCTTATGCTTTTGAGACGTTCAAGCCACGCAGGGGACTTGTTGTATGGTTCTGGTCTTTGGTATAGCCTGAATTTGATCCTAAGGGTTCTCTTCTTGTTTTCCCTTATGATCCAATTCAGGTTACCGTTACCAAATACCGGAGCCATACATTATTAAGCGGTTTCCTGATCCTCCCCTCCTTGTCCTTCTACTCCCTTAGAGCTCCCTTACCTTCGCTCCCTCCAAATGAATACCCAGCTTTTCTATCGTTGTTCCTCTGCCTTGTCCATGTGCTCTACGGCAACATTATGCACACATGAAATTCTTCCTCTGCCTTGTCCATGTACTCTACGGCAACATTATGTACACATGAAATTCTCCCTCATCTTCTAACCCTTGTCCGAATTCCTTCACAAAGCACGCTCCGAAATGCGCAGCCGGTTTGTCAGTCTTGATGAACCTGCTCTCCGGTCTTGTGCATATTCAGAAGGATGACAAGATTTGCGTGTGGGGTGCGATTTACCTTGACGCCTACGGCGAAGAAGATAGGTACCTGACGCGTGGTAAACCCTTGTACCTGTCACAAGCCAGATTGGGGCAATTGACAGCAGCGATCGCGGCACACTCTTTTGACTCGGATACCAAATTAGTGTGGAAACAGCTTTGAGCTGCAAAAGCACTGGGGATGATGAGGAATTAAGGTTATTCGTGGTCTTTGAACAGATTGCATAGTAGAAGTACAAATACTGCACAGAAAATCTGCAAAGAAAGTCCTGATAGTATTAAAAAGAACTGAGTATGGAAAATATAAGTACTCATTATATATAGGTAAGGTACATCTTCAAGAACAATGAAAACTTTTATAGAGAACTCATTGCTAACCGTAACGACCGTCATCGCGCTACATAAATTTTACTGTTGCATAGTTGAGTTGCTGTACTTACATCACATCATGGAAATCGTAATGTCTCGGTGTACTAAATATAGAGTTAAGACGAAGAATGAATAATTTTCACTGAAGACGACATACTTACAAAATACGGATTGTTCATCTTTCTACTGATGCAAATTGTCATTGGTCTTTTACCGTTCTTGTACCACATAGAAGCCATGGTGAGTTTGTTTTTTGTAAAAAGGGTGTAGTATCTAGTGTAAAGTGTATGTTTGTAGTTAAAAATTGAAATTCAGGATCCATAACCTAACCTAACCGAAAAATTATGTTTTGCGATTTTTGATGGTAATACTCTCTCATCTGAAATAAAGTAAGTAATTTATCTGCAGCAATAACGGTAACGGTTTATCTATTCGTACATGATCTGTGAGCATCAAGCTCGGGCAACTTCGATCTTCTCCAACAGTCTATTCATTGCACAGAGATCATAGGGATTGAATACGAGATTTTTTGAAAAGTGAATGCACAGTATCGACAAGAACGAAGTAGTAAGTCGTAAGTATACGTATAGTGGGTGACAAACGTCGAATGAAGAGTATCATCTAGAAATAAGAAAAATGAACTGTAAAGCGAGAAGATAGAGGAAGCAGTAGAAGTTATGTGAGCGAATCAAGAGAAGTAAGCGCAATCGAAAGTTGTAGGTTAGCTTCAATAGCAGGTCCGGTTGTGAATGTACTACTCATCCGCGGAAGCAAGCAAGAACTGCATCATCATGATCGTCATGGATCGCATGGTTTTGCAATAGCTACAGGTATCGTTTTTGCAAGAATCAGAATGAACTAACATCGATTTCATCGCAATGAACAAAATAAGAAGGGCTTGATAAAAAAGGTAATGTTGTTGTATCAAAGAAAAACATCAAAAATATCAAGCAACTACTGTCTAAAGACAAACCACCAAGTACAACGAAGACCCCTAGTTGTAGTTGTCTCGCTCTCGACGACGATGAGGCAAAGAAACTTCAATATTTAAAACGTACTCCTAGTGCTAGTAAAGCATCTCTTTCTAACGAATCTACAAATTACGCACAGATAAAAGACTAACAATTACGTATATATAAGAAAGATATAACAATCGTAATCGATTTGAAATTATGTTCTTCCTCAGCCTCACGACAGTCAAACTTCCTACAACTTGACATTTCTCTCACTGCTTGTACATATGTTTGATGCGGTTGTACTTAATATCATAAAAGTATTTCCTCCTTGTGGTTGAAGAGCTCGTTATGAGAATATTTTAATGTTCTTGTTCGTGATCATCCGTCGAGTGCAAGAGCAGGATGAGAGAGTCACTACATGAACCACGACTGCGGAATGAGCTGAGCGCTCCTGACGGACCAGAAACTCGAATTCTGTTTTTTTTCGAGTGAACAAAGGATGCACTTCTAAACTACAAGAACGAACTGTGAGGATGCAAAGGGTCAGATGAGCGAAGAATGATGAGACGAATCCGTTTTTCAACAGTAGTTTTAACATTATTTCCTCAGTTGTATTAATAGCACCAGCATCAGTATCATTATGCGAGGACCAGCAACAGAAGGATGATAAACATGATGACCAACACCACGCCGACTGCCGTGGTTGATACAACGGCATCTTCCGAGTCACCTTTCCCCTCTGTGGCGGATGCCAGACTAGTGAAGAGCGCGGAAGTGGAGAAAAAGCTGATAGAAGTAAGTGGTGCAATCGAGAAGGCGAAGGATGCGCAGATGCAGGTGCAATATTAATTGTACAATTCCACCTTCTGGGGGTACCGGTACTAGAAGAAGTAGGACTCTACTCAAGGAGAAAGAACCTTTATTTAAGATCAACAGTTGACTTTGACACCACCTTAAGCATGATTCTCGAAAAATCATGGCTGCACTGACTTGCACATTCGTTTTCGTAGTTCTTTCTGCAACGCTTTCTTTGGCATGATCAAAATGTAAATACTGCCAGGCTCAAACAAGCCGCGCACGTGCCGAGGAGGTCTATGCGGAAACGCGTCGGATTATGGAAAATTTTGTGAAGGACTGGAATACGACAAGTGCGAAATAAGCCTGACGAAAGGAGAAGCATTGAAATGTCGGTGTCTGTCATAATGCGACATTGAGATTGATCCCCATTCAAGAAATGAAATTATTCTCTAATGACATCTACGTATGATTCCATCAAGGCCAAGAGAATGACAAAGAACAAACTAAACTGCGACTGGTGCTGTGTGAATTAGAAATCAACTAATCGATCCTCTTCGTCATTTTAGCGCATTTTTTGCGGAAAAAAAAGAAGTTTCAACAACGTACACTGCAATCCCGAAGATGACGGAAAAGATGTTCTTAAACAGGAGCAACGTCGATTTGCCATGCATGAAGTGCACGTGAGATTTTACATAAGTAAGCGGCAAGTGCATACTGGAATAATCTATCCACCATCTGCAAGCGATCACTCTGACGAAATGATAAGCCAGATGAACAAAAGCAAATCCTGATCTTGCTGCAACGAACCTGAATTTCTGCAAGTAGGAAAACAGATGCTACAGTGTGTGGTTGATATCGGTGACTTTTGATTGACAGCTACAATCTGTTTATTAACTGTTCACTGCTTTCGCTCTCTTGCGAGCTTCAAGATTCTGACAGACACAGAGTAACATTAAGTAAAAGCAAATAACGAGTAGATCGCTCTAGTACTTACCTACACGACTTACTGTTACTTTTATCTACTTAGGTGTAGTTTGGATCGAAGGACAAAATAAAAGATGAGCAAAAGCGAGTACGATCGAAGCGTAGGGACATGGAGTCCAGAGGGGCGACTCTTTCAGCTAGAGTAATATTGACGTTTTTACATTTAGCTTTGTAGGAGACCCTCACCACAAGCCAGACATTGTTCTATCTATTGCAATATTGTTCATTCTGCAAGAACTTATTGTTTCCGCAGCTGCGTACAATGAACTAGTAGTACAACCGTAATCTCTTCACTATGAATTTCATAAATGCAGGTACGCCATCGCTGCGATCAAACTCGGAACAACTGCCATTGGACTAGTCACTAAAGAGGGCGTTCTTTTCGTTGTCGAGAAGAAGCTTGCGAATAGTCTCATAGTCCCAAAAACAATAGAAAAGGTTTTCGAGATCGATCACCACTTGGGATGTGCGACGGCAGGACTCTTAGCGGATGCTAGAATGTTGGTGGACCACGCCAGAAACGAGGCCCAGAACCACTGGTTCACCTACAACGAACCACTATCTGTGGAATCGACGGTGAATGCGGTACTTAGTTATATATAAATATGTTCATGTCAAATTACAAACATGTTAATTAGTAGTTCAACTTGACTCCTTGTACGACTACGAATGTTCATGTAGTCAACTTGACTCCTTGTACTTGTTCCTAATAGGAATTCCTATTCTTGCAGATCATGATCTTCTCTAACTTGGTATCCACAACCACACGGACGACACACAACCTCGAAATCCAAGCCTCTCCTCCACCTTCCTCTTTCCCCTTCCACTCAGATTGCCGACCTAGCACTTGACTTTGCGGATGTGACAGATGGGAAGAGAAAAAAGACCATGAGTAGGCCCTTCGGAGTTGCTATGCTGGTAGGAGGAGTTAACGATAACAAAAAACCGGCTTTATGGGTCACGGATCCGAGTGGAACGTAGTCTTTTATTTTAACGGAGATCTAAAAATACCTGGTTCATCGTAGTAAGCAAACACATGCTCATCAAATACCTGGTTCATCGTAGTAAGCAAACACATGCTCATCAAATTCAGGTAACTCCCCATCGCCATCAAAATAGAAGAATCTAGCCCTTAACTCCCTGCCCCTCCAAAATCCCACCTACAGCTGTACCCAATATACCGCGGCAGCCATTGGCTCAGCACAGGAAGGGGCGACGAGTTTGCTAGCCGAACAATTCAAGTCGGATATGACATTGGCAGAAGCTGAAGTCTGTGCTTTGGGAATTCTTAGACAGGTATTTCTATTTTTTATGCGTATTTGTAAAATCATGATGAAGATGGTTTGGGATGAAGAATTGAATTATATTTGTCACTTTTCAGATCATGTGAACTCATTTTCAGATCATGTGAACATTTTCATTTTCGTCAAGATTAACGTACTCGGCCACCCACAGAGTGCACAAAAAAACCTTCTTCAGATGATGGAAGAGAAGATGACGACAGTGAATGTCGAAGTTGCCAGCATCCCAGTGTCAACGGGACAGTATCACCTCTACTCCGCCACAGAAATCGGAAACATCATCAACCGCCTTCCAGCCCCACTTGAATACTAGTGATTTTTCACCTCCACTTCAAGTTGAATACACTTGATGAAGCCCACACTGGATGAATAGTAGATGATGTTGAAATTGATGATGTTGCAGAGGATGTAGTCGCAGTGGAGGATTCGTCAAGTAGCAGAGGAGAAGATATTGAGGAGTAAGAGCGAACACGGAACTACAAGTCAATGGAAAAATACAACATCCACTACATCTTCTTCAGCATCATCTTCATAGTTAGTTGTCTACTTACCATCTGATTTTTGACAACTACATTTCAGCCCCTGAATGTAGAAGGCGTTTTTTACTGCGCTTTTCTGCTTGTATGAAAGACCACGATGAAACAGGAGCCTCTGCTCACGCCAACTTCCCTAAGGCGCCACACTTGTTGCCACGATGTATCCCATCGCTTTCCCATTCATAGTCAGCATATGAACAAGAACCCTCGAAGACGACCAGAAAAGCATTTCATACCGTATGATTTTTTGATAAGATGAAAACCTTACTCATGCTTCTCAGTCACCAGCAGCTGGTATCATGATGACATCCTACGCTGACTCTCACGTCAAAAAGAGCAGTTCTGCTCCTGTCCTTGAAATTTCGTCCGCAGTGAGGAGAAGACGTGTTAAAGATTTCTTGAACGCAGAGCTCCTACTGATCAAGAGAACTACTTGTCAGGTCACTCATTGTAGTTCTGTAGGACAAGAACTGGCAGTGCCATCGGTTGGTAAAAGTAAAAGAGTCCTCTAAGTCTAACAAGAACTAGTACAGTGATGTAGTCTAAGATAAGGATGAAAGAAGTGGTGGAGACGTGCACGACAAAAGTTCAAACATGAAGCGAAAGTGAAGCCAGGTGAAATCTAGTTCTAGACCTACTCGCCTTATAAAAAACAAGAAGATATGCGGAATTAGTTTCAAGGCAGAGAGATGAAGTGTCGTGGTAGCAGAGTTGTACTAGAATCAATTCCATGGTAGTAGAAGAAGAAGTGCGATTTGGAAGTTGTTGCGGTGATGATGATGGTATCCCTGCTTACTTAACCAACAAAAGAAGTAGGTAAGCAAATTAAAATTTCATGATCACTTGACCGTGACCCGACAAACGCAAAGTGAAGGAATATTCGCCTTCCAGCATGGCAAGGACATAGAAGAAAAAGGACTAAACGTAAAAACGACATTTGTCCATCAGAACCAGTGTGAAGGAAGATGAATCTGAATCATAAGAGACCGCCTTTGGGCAGCGAACAGGCTGGCGGGGCCTCCGCGTCGCGATCGTCCGGTCAGTCGGTCCCTCAATTAATGCGACCGCTCAGTAATTACAGTTTGCTCGGTGCTAGTGGTGCTAGTATTGGGAATAGTAGTAGTACACCAGCAACTGGAATATCAGCAGGTGGTGGAGCAGTAAACGAGTCTAGGATTCGAACGCGACCAGGTGGGTCTTCGAATTTCCAATTGCTGTTTCCGCAATCGTCTACTTCCGCTAGCTCTGGTGTTTCTCCTCATCAAATCAGCCACAGCACTATGCGTCGTGTGCCATCCGCTGAAAGTGGACTGATGAACAACCATCATGGCTCGACCACAACAGGAGCAGGCGGCTTGTCTGGCTTTGCGTCTGTTCCAGCAGCTAATATGGCAAATTCTCGTGGGAGTAGCGGTCCAGGTTTAGGACCACCTGGTACTCATTTCGGTGGAAGCGGAATAAACGTAACATCAAGTCATCCACCACATCAAACTACACATCAGACGCGTACTATGAATCGGACATTGCAGAAAAGTTCCTCGACCTATTGCAGAATACCTTCCCCTTCGAAAGAGGTGGGCGAAACGACAAAGCTCCAGATCGGAGACACCTTGCAGGTTGCGGGGTGCAAGGTATTCTAGAGCATTTGTTATAAGATAGATGATGGGTGGCATGTGTCCAAGGGAAGAGATGACTCTTCAAGCAACTTCTGTACTAAAAAGTAGAGCTGTGTTGAAAAGATCACAATGACAGGTTTTTCATGATCATACACTGTTGACAACTCGTTTGTAGAACAATAAGAATAAAGCCTCTAGAAGGACAAAAGTACTAGTGTGTCTACAACCTCCTGAAACAAGGCAACCGTCCGTTTCCGCGGCGTAGCGCAGTTTGCAGCCGGTGTGTGGGTCGGTTTGGAGCTCGCCTCTCCGGAAGGCAAGAATGACGGCTCCGTCAATGGTGTCCGATACTTCTCCACAAGACCGAATCACGGCTTGTTCCTCCGCGCAAGCGCTTTGGAAAAACACGCAGCTTCGATGCAACATTCATCATCGTTTAGTCTATTGGGAAAACTACAACAACAACAACAGCAGCACCAGGCAGCACATCAAGGAGACCAATCTCCAACGACAACGGCTTTCATATCATCCAATGGGACACCTGTAGGAGGTGGTACTCTGAGTCCAGGAGGAGGTGGAGGGTCTACCTCTACATCCTCTAGCTCCAGTGGTCTTAGTCAACCTCAACAGCATATTAACTCTAGTACCCAACAGCATAGATTCCAAGCACCGACACGATCTTCAGCAGGCGCTCCACTGTCCTCCTCATCAGCGATTAATACTACAACCACAGCCATGAACAAAAGTTATCATGTCCTACCATCACCGGGGGAAGCCTCCACTGCCGTTCCATCCCCTGCTTCAGACATCGCGCCATCGCCTGTTACACCAACTACTCCCGTCGATCCATCATCGAACACTACTATGTTGCCTCTTCCTACAACTACAACAAGCGGAAGCGCATCTTCAGCATCACAAAGTCGCTATCCTGCACCAGCCGATCGATCTCCAACGGCTGCGGAAGTGGCGGCACCCTACATCCCGGGACTTCACCCGATTACTAGCTTAAGGTTCCCACTAATCCATCTCTATCTCTTCGGTCTCTGGGGTTGTCCCTCATCAAGAAGAATGTAGAGGATCATGGAAAGAAGAATGTACTTGTACAGGGTTTTCCATCATCAAGAAAGTTTTCCCTCATCATGTACAGGGACAGGGTGGATTAGGGCTAGAAGGTCTAACTAGTACTAGTTCTACAACATCTACAACAGCCAGCGTTTCTCCTTATCCGCGCCCATTGAGGAGCACAGACTACAATTTTCTGCGAGGAGGAGACAGTTCTTGTATCAGAGATATGAAAGAAAAAAGTGCACTCACCCTCAGAAAAAGTGGCTATTTTCCTACTTAAATCCTAGCCAATTCCTTGAGTGTGAGTGCACTTCTTCGCTTCATAAGAGAGGAACAATTTCTACACGGGGGCACTACAGCATCATCAAAGGAAACCACTACATCAAGTCCCACATCATCTTCCTGTTCTCCCACAGCCAAATCGAATTTGGCTACGCAAGCTAACATACTGTCAAAATCCGGTGGTTTTGTGCGAGCTCCACCTTCACCAACGAGACAGCAAAGTGTGGAAATCTGGAGTCGATTGGAAGAGGAGGAAGAGCGCGAATTTCTAGCAGAAAATGCTACTGTGAGCACGATAGAGAACTACCTACAAGCCAATTTTCCAGAGTCTTCTTCGAAGGATATCGCGGCTAGCAGAAATGGTGTAGTTGTTAAGGCTTCGGGTAATCCATCTCCAGAAGCATCTTGGGACCATCCTGTAAGGGAAAAGCAAACCCAGGATGCCACTCAAGATGGATTCCAGGAAGCTCTAAAGTTGGGCACCCTGGAATTGGAGGACCAACAAGTGGCTTTTCGCCGGTTGCAAGGACGGTGCTGAAGAACGAGGTAGAAGTAAGTACGAGTTGTATGCTACTCTCAATTTGAATCTCTCTGTTGCTACTTCAACTTCTGGTTTATTTGTGGTCGCTAATATTTCTCTGTAGTCCTCTTGTGAACAAGATGAATAGCCAGCACTGTACCAATCTTTATCTTCGTTCATGAATGATGATGATTTTCGCAACGCTACCGAAACCTGCTAAGCAAATAAACAAATAACTACACCGCAGGATTGGTCACCTTCGACGCGGCACGGAACTGCAACAGAGAGACCTGGACAGATACATCCGAGTGGTTCATCTGGTGCATTCAGGGGGTACCTCCCAGGTAGTTCTTCTAGTTGTTCGTCATCTTCTTTTACCTCATCGTCATCGAGCTCCTCCTCTGCTCTGAACCCAGCTCCATGGCGCCGAGAGTTGGGCTTCGATTTTGACGTGAACAATATCACGGAAGAAATGGTGACGAAACTGGTACAGAGGATAAAGAACGAGCCAGACAGGACGTTGCCCAAGAGTTTTGTGGCAACGCTAGTCAAAAAAGCTGAAGCTCTCTATACAAAGTTGTACACACAACCTTTGGTGAAACTAGAGCCGCCGAAAGAAGGCCGAATGGTCATAGTAGGAGACACGCACGGCCAAGTCGAGGACCTCTTCTGGATATTCTTCAAATATGGGAGGCCAACCGCGAAAAACGTCTACTTCTTCAACGGTGACATGGTCGATAGGGGCATGTATTCACAACTTTCTCATTTTTTCGTTGTCACTTAACTGAAGAACCTTTCCCTTGTTTCTTTCGTACCTCCCATTTGCCCTCGGCCTGATTTAAAAATTCGAGAACGAATAGATCACTTCATCTATGTTCTAGCTATGACCTTCTAGAACGAATAGATCACTTCATCTATGTTCTAGCTATAACCTGCAGACTTGAGCAGCAATCGCGAAACAACTGGTCAGAGTCAACAATATGTCCTAGTCCTTTATTCTATCTATCCTACAACACTTCCTCCAGGCGCGGCACCGAGATTCTGATTTTGATGTTCGCGCATCAGCTGTGTGATCCGTCTTGTGTGCATGTGAACCGTGGCAATCACGAGGACGCGAACATGAACGAGAGAGACCGGTCCATAGGTGGTGGATTCGCACAAGAGTGCAGAGGCAAATACGGAAATGATGTTTATCAGGTAAGAAAGTAGTACCGAAATAATGATGCTCATGCTTAAATCAAATACCAGAAGCATTACCAATCTGAGTCTACTGTTACTATTGGTTTCTAAGTATATCAAAAATGTGATTAAGATGCTCTAATAAAAATGGGGGTCACTTTACCCTTAGTACGTTCGAATTTCATCATTTCCATTCTTGCCGTTGCCTTGCGGATGATTTCCAATCCCTACAACTTGAACATCATTCATCCTGAAACACCACGATAAACCCCAAAAACTCCTATACTAAGTACACAACTTCAACTTGTTCTACAAAACAGACAATCCAGAAGACGTTCAATCTGATGCCTCTTGGTACTGTGGTCTCCAACAAGCTGCTCATTATTCACGGCGGCCTTTTCCGATGCCCCGGAGTCACGCTGAAGCACATAAACCGTGTCAACCGCCTGCGCGCTTGCCCTGAGCATCCGAGTAGCGTAGGAGAGTGGATTTTCTTCGACTCTTTGTTTAAGGCAGAATCTCTAATACAACGGGAATGCATCTTCTTTTTTCTAGTTATTCTTTTTTCTAGTTAGGTCCGTCGGCTCCACCAATATTATACGGGAATGCATCGATTAATCACCCCCGTCTAGTCGGTTCACATTATAAATTATACGGGAATGCATGCATCTACTTGTTCAAAGGACGAGGTTTACTTCAAATTTCCTTACTATGCACAAAAGTTTTGTCTCTTCATTCAGGTAGAAGGTGAATCACTTATTCGTAATATTCGTAGACTAAGACTAAGACTCAGTTTGTAACATGCATACCCGTGTAAGGACTGGGTATATCATCATCATCAACGTCTCGTTGTCAAGATGCCGACTTTCGTTGTAGACTCTACGCGCTAATTTGTGGGCAGATCCGAACCCGACGAAAACAAAGGGGATATCAAAACGGGGCGATGACTGCTTCAGCTTCGGAAGTGAGACGACAAAGAGGTTCCTGAAGGAAAATGGATTGCATATGGTACTACATTGTTCAAGAATAAGTACTATTAAAGCAAGAACCTCCATACAATTATTACAGAATAGGAATACTATTAAAGCATAAGCAACCTCCATACAATTATTACAGAATAGGAATACTATTAAAGCAACCTCCATACTGAATGGTGTTGGTATTTGGTAACCTGATTTTGATCATGATGAAGAAAACAAGAAGGAAATCCTTGTGATTGAATTCAGGTTACCAAATACTAGAACCATACAATTAAAGCAACCTCCATACAATTATAGATTACAACTTCTAGTTCTACCGTGCTGAGATATTATGCTGGATAAATGTTTGAGATAGTAGAGGTGATCTCAAGCACTCTTACATCCTCTCCTCTCCAGGTAGTCCGCTCTCACGAGCTCCCTGCAAACAGCCGGGGTTTCCAGGTGCACCACGACTCGAAACTAATCACGATTTTTAGTGCTTCCAACTACTGTGGGACTAGTGTTAAGGCTCCATGCCTAAAGATAAATGCATCTAGATTTTCTCTAGATGAGGAGCATTCACTCCAGGATCCTGTACATACTTCTACTCAAGAAGATGGACAACTTCTAATAGTCGCAACTACGGAGCTGTGATGTTACTGCAACCTTCGTTAGAGTTCGAAATTTTTGAGCATTGGGCACCCGAACTCTCCGAAATACTGGACCTAGAGCAGGAGAACACTTTGGCGTGTCAAGCAGTGATGCACACACTCGAAGACCTCACACGTCGCGAGGAAAGCTACCGGCGTGGCATCCGCAGAAAGAGCACTTTTCAACTCGAGTCGGAGATTGTGACGAAACTGAAGGTGAAAATATGTGAACGACGGGAGCAGCTAGCTAAGTGGTATGAAGGACAACAAGAAGGTGTTCGTTTAGATAGGATGACCTCCAGTCCTGGACAGCAAGAAGGATCAACAGAGCAAGAAGATAAAGTCCAAAACGCTTCAGCTAAGCCTAACAAGAGCCTGTCACTCGACACGTTTGTCGAAGGTTTGTCTTCTGTGATTGGCGAAAACGTTCCTTGGCGCGATATGATAAACTTGCACTTACTACCAGGTTGTACCACGTCAACGATAACTACTTCTACTTCACCCTCTAGCTCTACAGCAGGTTCAACTACACATCAAACAACTACAACTACATCAGTAGACTGGAGCGCATTCCTTCAGCGTTTTCGAGTTGAATTAGATGGCATCAACAACGTGACGTGGAAGCGCGACATGCTAGCGACAGTCTTCAACGCAGTGTTGCGTGCGGAACTACCCTTGCGACAGCTGTTTGCGTTGTTTGACCCCAATCTAAGTTTAAGGCTCAAATAAAACAAATCATCAAATCATTCCATCGACAAGCCAAACTATAACTTCTCCCTTTCTGTGTGTTTCTCCTTGTTGGGAATGGGATTGGGAGAAATGCAGGCAAGAAGTGAATTGGTTTGAGCTCATCTAATTTGTGGCGCCGTCAGTGAAAAATCGTTCTCAAATGTGACACAAAGCTTGTCCCCTATAGGTGCTAGCGTGAGTCGTTCAGACTTGTCGGCTCTGTTTGCTTTGATCAGCAAATGGGAGGATTTTGGATTTATACAAGAAGTTGCAGACGAACAAAAGATCTTGGTGACTTCGACAACTACAACTAGTGGGTGTGGGAGTTCCAGCACTATCACGAAGTCAGGAACAGGCTCGTCCTCCTCTCAAGGTCGTGCTGAAGGTGAAGACAATGGAGGAGCAGAAGGAGCGGGTGGAGTGAGTCCAGCTTCAAAGAATACTGCTACTGCTTCCAACACGAGTACGAATGCTTCAGCTTCAAAAACGACCAAAAGTACACCATGGCCAGATTGTAGTGTGATGCTATTTCTCGGCAATTTTGAGAACATTTACCGTCAATTACTGCCTGCTCCTCCGTCCGCGAGCACACCCCCGGCAGCCTCATCATCTTCGTCAACTACACCTGGAGTGTCAAACGGAACCCCTCTCTTTCGGGCATTTATCACTGCAGCACGCGAGTGGTTCACGCAGCACGTACAACAGAACACACCTGCCCCTTCTGGAAACACCCCTTCTGGATGTGCAAAAAAAGACGCTCTGCGTAGTCTGCTATTGCAGACCTACGAGCAGAGCGATGTTGACGGGGATGGGCTGTTGTCCTCCCGTGAATTTGCCACACTGTTAGAAACAGCCGGATTTTCTTTCGCATCCGCATGCGCGTCGATCTCGTCTGGGGCACTTAGTACTTGTGCTGCTTCCTCCACTTCCACTAGCACTGGCTCAATCTGCACATCTTCATCTAGTAGCGCCACAACATCATCTTCCACATCTTCATCTTGCTCAGTTGGTGGAAGTACGAGTCGTGACTTTGCCTCTATAAGAAAAGAGAGCGCGAAACAATTGCTGAGGGAAATCAATGCCAAGGCTACAACATGTGGAGGACTTCTTGGTGGTACAACCGGTAGTGGAACTACTACAACAGCAGGTCGTAATCCCTGCTCCTCCGACAGCACAATCTCAGCAGCAACATCAAAGCTTCCGTTTTGTGCTTTATTGCATGTTCTGGGACCGATTCTAGATGACGTTTGTAAAAATTGTGGTGGGGATGCTGGTGGTAGTTGTACACCTTCGCCCCCTTCTTCTACCTCGTCGTCCAAGAACAGGAGCTCCTCTTCATGTACTCTGGAAGCCTTACAGCAGTCTATTTTGAGAGGCGATACAAGAACCGACGAAATCGTAATGCTTATCTACAACAGCAGGAGGTCGCTAAGGAGAGCGTTGCAACACTTTGACCCCGAGAGCTCCTATCTGGTGCGCAAGAAACACTTGAGGTATGCACTACAAGGCCTAGCTGTGGCATTGAGCAAAGCATCAGGTGGCTCCTCTTCATCATGTGGCCCCTCTTCTGCTTCTGGAAGTACTAGCGATACTAGTTGTACTAGTAGTCAGCAAGAACCACCTCCACTGAACATGGATGAGATCACCCACTTTGTGAGGAAGTTACCAGAGCATGAGGAAGATGAAAGCGAACCAATCAACAAAGAAAATAATAGAAGCACAGTCGCAGACCTCGAGGAAGACAATGATGGCGAAAAATGGATCAACTACAATACTTGTTTGGATTCTTTCGTCGTCGTCGATATGCAACCTATGATGTCGGCAGGAGGACGAGCGTGGAGGAAGCGATGCAGTACGCTGATGAACCCTGGTTCTAGTCCTACGTCGACTGCAGCATCTGCGTCGAGTAGTTCAAGTTCATCAACAGCATCAATATCTTTCGGTAGACAACATGTTGGAGGCTATGGAGTAGGTGGAAGTGGTGGAACAATATTAGGACGTGGAAGTCATCTATTACCAAGGCCAAACTCATCGTCTCGGAGAGCAGGTATACATCTTCAACAAGGACAAGGTGGCTCTACAACTAGTGCCACGACAATAGTACGAGGAAGTGGCGAAAATGTGGGAAGCAATCTAAACACCAGCAATCCAAACCTATCATCAACGAACATAATTACCTCTGACCCCCAGCAGCAAAACATAACGAGCAACAACCCTCCTGCGAGTAAAACCAACAGCGAACATCAAGAGTTTCATGCCGCAACATCAGCATCCTCTTCTACGTCATCCTCTTCTACGTCAAACAAACCAAATTTACTAGAAGTAGCCAACGCCACTTCCTCGTCTACAACTTCTACATCCTCCAGCACTAGTGCAACAACCTCCAGCACTGGTGCACCCATTCCAGCACCAAACCAATCGCAGCTCTATTTGAGAAACCCTTCGAAGAGCAAAGCGCCACATCCTTCGAGAAGTAACAGCGTTAGTCGCAATTCTGGGCCAGAGGCAGAGGCACCATCAGCAAATAACTCCAGCAGAACCCTCGTTTTCCACGCAGCAGCAAGGAAATCAGTGTCAGAAGTGTTGTCCGCGACAGCGTCTGTTGATGAGGATGCTCCATCTTGTGTGAGAAGAAATAATACATCAGAAATTAAGGCTGTACCTAATACATCTTTGGACGTATCCTTGGAACTACGTATGGAGGAGTATCCACCTAAGGAAGTAATACTCTCCCTCATACTTATTTTCAAGGATGCGCTTGAAAGATGAATTACGGACAGCTCTAAAGAAAGAAATAATACACCAGAAGAAGGTGAAGAACTAGATGGACTACAAAAGAGAACAATAGAAGCACCAGAAGAAGTTGAAGAACTAGATGGACTACAAAAGAGAACAATAGAAGCACCAGAAGAAGGTGAAGAACTAGATGGACTACAAAAGAGAACAATAGAAGCACCAGCCGCTATGCCACCCGTAAGAACTTCTTCTCAGTCACTCTTCTCTTCAACTCCACCTAAAAAGCAACGCCAGAGTCGCCTGCAAGGAGACGACGAGGCACAATACTTGCTTGAGAACAAAAACACTTTTCTCGATGTGGATGTCATCGTGACAGGAGAAGCCGAAAACGAGGAGGTGGATGTACTTGAACTGGACCTCGAAACCACGACAAGAATGAAGATGGAAGAAACAACTATTGGTGCTGAAGTACGTACAGGTACAGGCACTACAGCTAGTAGTTCTTGTAGTTCCAGCAGTTCTAGTTGTAGTACAAGTTGTACTTCTACAAGTAAAATAACGTCTGGTTCTGGATGTGGAGCTGGTGGTGATTCTGTTTCTGGTGATGTAGGAGTAGGTGTTGGGACAGGTTCTTCTTCATCTTCTCCCTCCACCAGTCCGACAATATTGACGACCGCAGTTTCGTCTTCTACCTCCAGCAGTACTAGTTCCTCCGTATCGAAGCCAACAACTTCTAGCCAGCTTCTTAGAAACGGAACAACTACAGCACAGCGTCGAAAAGGGTCCTTGTCACGGTCGCCAGGAAACTCAACAAAGAGTATGCTGCGATCTCCCAATGGTGCAAGACCTAGTACTAGTAGGGAAAGCTGCCATAGCCACCTCAAGACCAAAGAGGGTAACAATAAGCGCAGTAGTGTTACTAGAGGGTCGAGGAATAGTCGTGGAAGTACTAGCAATAATGCAACTGGTTCTAGTTGCACCACTGCTCGTCCTGGTTCAGGTGGCCCCGAACAAGTTACTTGTCCTCTTGTTGTCACATCAACATTGAATTCGAGTACTGCATGTGGTGGAAGAGATAGCAATAGGTATACTAAGAAAACCAACACTTTTTCCAGTTCTACTTCATCCACATCGTCCAATGTGGGCAGGAACTCCTTGACGAATAACAGAGCAAACACAGCATCAGCAGGAAGAACAAGCTCAAGCAGAGAGAATCCTCCAGCTGCTTCTGCGGCCACGTCTAAAATGCGACAATCACCAGACACACCAGGAAGCGCTGGGTTAATGCGAAGCTTTGATAGTCGTGCTACGGGAAGTTCCAGTTCGCCCTATACGGAAGAGGAAAGTGGCAGACCGCAGAATGCGGGTGGAGGTTCGTATTCGTCTTTACGGATAGGGGACAGCATGTTCAATGAGCAAGAGAAGACATCTTCAAATTGATGCTTCTACGATTTTCGAGTTTGATATAGACGTTCGTACTTTCTGCATGTCTGCTACAAAAAATCTAAAGGATTTTCGAAGCTCAGCAAACTCGCGATTCGCATTATTTAATCAATGGAAGATGAAGAGAAGTAGTCTTGATACAACATGAACTGCAACCAAGACTCCTGCTCTAACATTCTCTGCGATCACCGCAGCATCTGGTGCGATACATCAGCCAGGAGAGACGGGAACAAGGGAAAGTGGTTCTTCCGACACTTTTGTACACGGAGAAGCACCAGATCTTGAAGCTGGAGGTGGACCCAGCTTGTTTCCTTAAGGCTCACCCTAATCCATCTTCTGAAGCATCTTGGACCTGTCCCATGATAAGGGGAAAACTACTTACTACTTATTTAAGGGGTCCAACGAGATGAATCCCTCGATGGATTAAGCTGAGCTCTAACTCACAGAACTAGGAGAACCAACAACAACAAATGGGTGTTCCCTTCGCCTCGTGGACCATGATGACGGGCTACTTTCTCCACGCAGTGCTGCGGAACTTCTGGGGCTTGGCAGTATTTCTCTCGGACAAGAAGACGAAGCCTCGTTTCGATGAAGAAGAATTATACCAATATTAGTATTGATAATATTATATTAGCACGCATGTTCCCTGTTTAGATGAACAATAGGGGCACGCATGGGCATGCTGGCAGTTTAGATGAACCGTTTATAGCACCATAGGGACTTATTTTACTTCTGCTTGCCCTTTGGTGGAAAATGTAAGTACCTTAGAACAAGCTTAGAGTCTCAGTAGACGAGGTAGTTCTGCGTACAATGATGGTATCTGAATCTGTACTCAGTCATCTAACTACTTCTATCAAGACCATATGAATTCGAAAAATTGTACTCGTAGTACTTGTACCATCCGTAGTGCCATATTATGATCGTAGGAAAACAAACGAAAGCGAGGAGTCCCTGCTCATGTAGTGAATCTGAAAGCATATGTGAAAATATAAATGTCACTGATCTGCTCGCGCAACATGATTCCGGCGAATATACATGTGCAGACGTGTTTTTAAAGTATACACTGTCACACTGCCTTCCCAACTTCCAATTTGTTCATGTAGATTCAAGAATGAAATGACCTCGTCATCTACTTCGTGTAGTACTACTTGTAGCTAGTAGTAGGTTAACATTTTTTTAGATGATTGTTTGGTGCGATAGCGATTCTACTTATGGTCCTACCTAGACGGAATGTTCATATTGCAGTCGATTGAGTTTATTTTATTGACCTTGATGTGATTATCATTATAGTACGCAATATTACTCCGAGGTGGATGCTTTTGTCATAGTAATGCTTTTGTCATAGTAGAGTTTTTGATATTATAAATATTTATAGTTGATCATTTTGTTCACGTCAGAACCTATTTTTTTTCGATGCCACTGATTCATCATACCTTTCTACTATCCACAGTCAGCTATCAATTCTCTCTTACACGGCGTTATTCTTATGTCATGCTTACAGTCATTGTTAGGTCAAGAGCAGAACAAATGCAGCTTATTTTCTACTCGTATGCTTGATGCGCAGGGCTGAGGCGGAAGCCCCTTTAAATCTAAATGTGAATGTCCTCTTTCTGCTTATGGAGTGGTTACGAATGAGAAGAGTCATGGGAGAAGACTCCTAATTCGTGTCCTTGGAATCCGATCAGGATGAAGTAAATCCACGAATTAAAAAACATAAACGTTAACGTATTAAACATAAAAAAAAACGTGCTCGAGGAAGCGCCTGCTGGAGCATCGCTTGTTTTGCTTTCCGGCTAGTTTGAGGCTCTTTGCGTCTGCAAATCCATCAGTTCTCTACTATCTCGACCGTTCTTCGGCCGTGTTGATCTTTCTTTTTCCACAAGTACATCAAACAGGTTACAACATAGATACTCCAAACACCTCGCTCCAGCATCGCGTTTTTGCAATTTTCAAGAATCACACTCACAGACTCTGGATTGGCTCCTACACTCGAGAACAACTTCTCTTCGCTGTGCCACGTCGCGCAATGATTGCCAAGTGCCATTCCTCGAGAACAACTTCTCTCCGCTGTGCCACGTGGTCCTCCGCGAAGCACTTCCTCGCCACGCTTCTTCTCCTCATCAGCGCAGCGAATCTACAAGGCTGCGCGGCCGTTCCCAATGGTGTTGGTTGTCGTCCTCAACACGTCCACGACCAAGGGCAACCTCCTGCTTCGACTTCCTCCGGCGCAGAAGTAGATGACGCTCTCCCTGGGCTCTTCCTGCGGATCTTGATGAGGATTCAGCTTCTTCTGCCAGCGCCTGCTCCAACAAGGACGAGGAGCACTCAGCAAGGTGCTCGCTGCAGAATGAGGCCACCACTCTCGCAGGAGGACCACGTTGCCAATATCGACCAAGTCTCGTCGCGCGCGCAGTTTTATCACTGCGGCAGCGAAGGTATGGACGCATACAAAGACGCAGAATCTGATACTGACCATTTTCAAGAGGGGTGGCGCGTTTATGGGTCGCACGTCGGAGATCATGGGGGAAACCGAAACGCTTTTTACCAGCCGTTGTTGTTTTACGGCCATCAACCTGAGCGTCGTCAGCAGTTTGTACAGCCAGGAAGATAAGTATCTAATAAAGTGGAAAATTCTGCTTCTGCAGAGTGAGCACATTCATTCCCGTGGCCACGGAGGCGGAGTCCGGAGTAGATGGTCTTACGATTCATTGTGGCTCCGAAACCAAGAGACCGTAACCTGTTCTGCGCCCGGATGGGGGAACAAGATATTGACGAAAGACTGGAGTATTGCGCTCGCGCAAGGGAGATGATGACGAGGTGCACCAGTCCCCCTGGCGGAATGAGGCATCATGATGAGACCAACGGATGTCTGGCGCAGTCGCAGTAGATGTAGTCATTGTAGAGAACCCTCACACAGGAAATGAGGCGTCCGCGAGATTTCTAAATCATTGGACGAACCGGAGACAGGAGAGACGGATTCCAGTTCCGCGACCTGGCGGTCAGAGATACAGAAGAATACTTGAACCAGTGGAAGAATCCGGTCTTGTGGAAGCTCGATGGCCGCCGCGGTGGCCAGTTTCATTTATACGGTGGAAGGAATAGAAGTATTACCTTGTGTAGTCGTGTTACCCTTACCCGGTAAAGTTGTTTCTGTGTTGGAAGGAATGCAGATACCTAGTTAGGTGGAAGGAATGCAAGAAGAACCTGATAGATAAGATTAGTTTGGTTTGGGTCCGTCTGATGTGTTGTTATCTTCATGAGATATCTGGGGATGGTGGAAGTGGTGATAAACGACGAGTTGAAGGATGAGTAGAAATTTGAAGTTAAAACAATAGGGAGCCGCGCTATCAGAGTTTTTCGTTCCTACTAATGAGAACAATTGTTTCTCCGCTTCCCTCTGTCTGTGGATTTACCCTTACTAGGTATTCATCCAACATCAACATTAGTGGAGTTCGCATACTTATTCTTATGATCATCACAGAAAGAAATTGTAGGATCTAGCTAGTACATGATTACCATTCAACATCGACAGCACTCGCGATCCAGAAAACTCAAGATCAACACAAGTAGAAGCGAAATCGCTTCTAATACTACAATTTACAGAAGAGCACGTGCAAGAACTTGTTTCTCCTGAGGATCCAAGGAACAAGATGTTGTATGATCTCAAGATTCTTAGGATGCACCTGAAGGCAAGCAGTGAGCTTACGGATCTGCTACTTGATTCGATCAACATAATTTTCTATCTTGTAGGTCTTCGATGTCAATCCATAAACATAATTTTCTATCTTGTAGGTCTTCGATCTTGATGGAGTTGGAGAAAAAATGCTCACGATTATGTTCTTCTCTGAGCTGCACAGGTGGTGACGACCGGTTTCAGCAAAGTGTGGTGGTAGACATTCATTGATCACTTATTATGTGTTGAAGCAAACCACCACGCGAAGCTTTTATTGTGCTCTACTTAGAGTTAGAATAAGACACACTTTCTCGTCCTTCCCGTACAAGAACAACGAGCATAAAAGAGATAGAAAACCATGGCACTAAAACGCAAGAAAGGTTCTTCAGCCCCTGGTGGTGGCAAACCTGCTAAACGAGCTACGAACAAGTTCGAGGAAGACGAAGATCTTCACATGCAACTACCTTCCAAGGACAGCATGCTGAACGAGGATAAGCAAGGTGGTACTAGAAGAAAGAAAGACCGCTTCGACGTTGCTGCCGAGAAGGAAGTGGGACGTCTTAGTTGGGGCAAAAAAGGGCAAGATTTCTATGGCGGGTCAGATGTGGAAAGCGAAGCAGATGCCTCTGATGTCGAAAACGAATTGAGGGAGAAAGCCGAAAAACGAAAAGCATTGGTCAATCGAGCACAAGCTTTTTTCAAAGATGATTCAGATTCGGATGCATCAGAAGATGGAGACGATGACGAAGATGACTCCGAATCCGATGACTCCGAATCCGGTGACGGACAAGGTACTATAGCGTTTTTGATTTTTTCGTCTAGATTAGCCAATTCTAAAACTAACGAAAACTACGAAATACGAATCAACTCTAAAAGTAACAACTACTACTACGAAGTGCTTGTTCATCACACTTGGTAGTTTCTTATTTTTAGCATCTTCGAAAATATGTAGGTACTGAATCCGGAACCAAGAAGAGGCGGAAGGCAGTGGACGATCAAGAAGAGAATATTTCTCTGACTACCAGCACCAGCGCGCAAGACGTTGGAGCCTCTCCAACTTCATCAATTTCCACATTGAAAGATGGGTCAACGTCGAACTTGCTAGCTATGAAGCAGAAGAAGTTTCTCTTAGAGAAACAGGCTCCCGAATTAGCAGGCCTACTGCAGGAATACGTGGAAGAGCTGACACTTGTAGAAGACGTCTTACTGCCGTATATGGCAGAATCCGAAGCAGCAGATTCCTCGGAGTTGTCAGGAGAAGCAGATTCCTCGATGCTGACGTACGTAAAAGAACGTGTAGCGTTTGCAAGACAATATCTTGCCTTGCTGTCTTTTTACCTCCACAAAAAGCGGGATGTCTTAGCAGGAGAGGAGATATTGACAGGTACGATTTTTTCATTATTCCAGTACTAATTCGTCCCCTATTTGTTATGTTAATCCTAAGCCCCTAGTACTAACTTGCTTCTAGGACGACGTATTTTTTCGTCCCTTTCTAACCCTAGTGCAATTCAATACTTATTTAACATGCAACGCTCAACCTCAAAACTCCACCTCCTAGTGCAATTCAATACTTCAACATGCAACGCTCAACTCCTTCGCCTTCTATAATTCCAAAGGTGCCCCAGCGACAACCAAATCCAGTGATATTTTCGCACAACATCCGGTTTTCGAGCATGTTTTGGAATTACGACAAGTTCGAACTGAATTTCGGGAACGCGACAAAGAAATGATTCAGAAACTCTTAGACGCAGGAGATGTAGATGGGGAGGGAGACGCAGATGAGGATGGTCGTGAAGAGGAGGACGATGGTCGTGAAGAGGAGGACGATGTTCTTGAAGAGGAGGATGATGAAGATCTTGAGGACCAGGAGGAAGAGGAAGATCTCGAGGAAGAAGAAGATCTTGAGGAAGGTCTTGAGGACCAGGAGGAAGAGGAAGGTCTTGAGGAAGAGGAAGATCTTGAGGAAGGTCTTGAGGAAGGCTGTAGCGATTTAGAAGACGAAGAAGCTACAAGTTGTAGAACTTTTCCATCCAAATCAAAAAAACGAATTTCGAGTGCCGCGACTTCATCCTCCTCAAATTTGACGACATCAACTAGTGCTAAACCTTCTCCTTCTACTTCTAGTACAGTATGTACTCGTACAACACCGCTGACAGCGAAAGAGCGAATGCAGCTGAAGATGCAGATGTTGAAGGAGAAAACAAACCCTACTAGTCGCAGTTCTAAGAACAGTCGAAACCTGCAGTCCTCCCAGTGTGTAGACCTACAAGCAAAACCTGCAGCACCCGGCATGCGTCGAAACGAAGTTTCCCTAGTGCGTGAAGACAGTGCAGCGGACCCGACTTTGGGTGTACGAGCGTCCACGAAGGGGCAAAATCAACTAGAGCAGTACGTGGCTCAGGGTCAACGTGCTCTCCTAGAGGACACAGACGATGCGAAATTGAAGCGAGCATTGAAAACTTCTAGCGATGTCCAGGTAGAATTCAAGCGACGCGACAAGAGACACGACAGAATTGAAGATCAGGACCTGCCTTCTGATTTCGACAACGACGAAATTCTAGAGCAAAAAGACGCTACTAAAAAACCAAGGATTAAAGACATATTAGGAACAGCCAATGCTGAGGACAACGCTCAAGAGGAAGAAGAGGTGCTGGACTATTCTTCGCTGACTCCTGGACAGAGAGAGCACATGGAAGTTGCGGATAACGAAGCAAGACATGCAACTAAGAAGATCCTGCAGAATAGGGGATTGGTTCGTTTGCGTCCCAAGAAGGATCGCAACAGCCGTGTCAAGCATAGAAGAAAATACGAAAAAGCTGTGAAGAACCGCAAGACGGTGGTGCAGCAGATGCGGTTGCCCCAAGAAGGAGTCTACAAGGGAGAAATGACAGGAATCAGAACTAACGTTGTCAAATCACACAAATTGTAGAAGATGAAGTGTTGATGTGCGTCTCGGAGATGAAGTGTTGTGGGACTCGGATTCGAACCTGTTGTTCTTGATGTTGTAACGCTGAGTATTTTTTCTATTTCTGACTAAAAACTACATCAATATACAAATTGCATCCATCTTCACTTGAATTTTTCTCCAAAATTTGAATCTTTCCACGCAATGACGCGACCCGCATTGTCGTCGTATGATTTCCAGTAGTAAAAAGGCCTCTTATAATGGTAATCCGTCGATGTTCTTCTTCTTATCAATTTTTCCGGCCGCCTGATGATAACGTGGCCCTTTCTTCTCGGTCGTGGTCCTTCGGTTCTTTCCTCTGCAAAGAAGTGGTGTTCTACTTTTTCCTTTTTTTTTTTTTTCCTAGGTAGATTGGAGGTTCCACCACAAATATGAAACATCAAGGGCAGCCGATATTCACGAGAGAGCGAGATGCTGGGGAGAGAAAGATGCTGGGGAGAGAGAGTTATGAGTGATGATATCACGATCACGAGCGCTGGCGAGGACTAATGATGATGATGATTCCGGTCAGCAAGAAAAAGTCTTTTCTTAGAGGAATAGCGAAATCGATATCATCAGCTTTTTATTTTTTTAGTTTGGTCAAGATTTTCAATTATAGTTCAGATTCAGAACATGATCAGAATATAAATGTTGCCACGTCGTTAATCTCGATTGATACACTCACACGTGCCCGTTCGACTTCGATTCAATTGGTACACCTACGGTTCAATTGGGACGCAGATCTCGATTGGTACAAGATGCGGCCGTCGTCCTCACGCATGAGACGAGGCTCGATGTCAGGCGTGCTCCTGCTTTTCCTGGTCTCTAAAAAGATATATGGCACTTATGCTTACAATACTATTGTGGGAAAGTAATACTAATAGTTATGTCGAATCTGCTTGTGCTGGCGCAGCCCTTTTTTCTTGGAGTAGGAAAGAGATAATAAAAGGGTATCTATTTCATCACCTTTTGCACTTCTTTTCATGATCTACTTTTACTGTTACTTCGTTTTAATTCTTACTTCTTTGGAAGTTCTTACTTCTTTGGATGTGCAAAAAGTGACATAATTCTCAAAAATGTCAATTGCACAATGTGACCAAAAGGATCATTAAGCATGTCTATGAACTGTTAGCACCCGTCTTCCTTAAATGGGTAGCGAGAGGCAGAGTTCTGCCAAATAAACACAAAGCGCGAGGGCGTAGCGCCTGCCTGTTTTGTTGGGGAACCGGAGGCAGACCACTGCCGCGAACGCGCCCGCTTTGTTTGGGTAACGCGTGGCAGAGCACTGCAAAAAGCCAACAAAGTGGAGCGCGCTCAGACGCAACGCACGCAAACACCGCACACACAAGACCGCAAGCGCTTTCGGGGTGTCTTCTGTGCTGGCTGTACTCGTTTGGTGAGCGAGCGGGGGCGCTTGGCTGAGTACGGCCGGGCGAACAGTCTGACACCCCGCGGCGAGTCTTGTGCGGCGAGGAGCGCTAAGGGCCTGAGCTTGGTGCCTTTGCGCAAACAAGCACTCGCAGATGCGAGGCCACTCCGGAAGACACGCGAGGCCCCGCTCTCGATCGTTGTCGACATCGTGGCACTTGCGAACTTTTACGGCCCCGCCTCTGGGGGTTTAAACCGGCCCTCTGCGTGCGACGTAGATATCCGTCGAGGCCCGGATGCCGCACCAAGTTGCACACCTGCCAGCGGGTATATCAGTAGCCGAGTGCGACCCCCGCTCTGCAGCAAAGAGGGGCTTCACTGAGTCGATTCCCGTCTGTTTCTCCTGATAGATTGCACCACTCGAGCCCCGCATACGACTCTCGGGCTGTCTTTTGGTGGAGCACCATAAGACTTCTTATATATAATTTAGCTAAGTAACTAGGTACTGTTAGCATTATTTGATAATCTGAAGCATGATCTCTCTGGAGCGATTAGCACTCTCATGATTGTTCTGGAGCGTTTGCTCGTGAAGTATACGATCCAGATCCACGACCTGATGATTCGGGAGACCCACCACCTGGTGCTGATGCTGACCATGACGACCAACTGCCTACCTTTCTTGAAGCAACTACAGGTGGCAGTAGTATTAAGGGTACTCGGATAAAAGTGTTCACGATATTACCACTTGTTTTGCCGCTTCTAAGGGAGAGAGGCAGAACAAACGGGAAACAGAGACACCAAAATCCTATCTCTAACACTACGAAGAATGGAACCGAAAGCAGCTACAACTACAACACTATGAAAATTATGGCTATCATCATCATCATCATCACCATCATATACTTCAACTCCTTCACTACGCACTTTTTGGTCTATAGAAATTTTCTCATGATTCATAGAGAAGCTGGAATATCATGCTTTCTTTATGGAGCGATGTTGCTGATGATTTTGATGATGATGTTGACTCATCCCCATCGTTATCATCGGACAGCACTGTTCCTGGCTAGTATTCTTTTATCTCATGTGCAAGTGCATGAATAACGAAAGTGGTGTAGCTGACATGCTATCATGAGGCATGGCATCATGGAGTTCTGTAGAAAACCGGGGGAGGGTGTGTTTTTATTTTGTACATAGTAGACCGTCTCAGACGTCGTCGAGGGATACTTTGCCAATAAATTTAAATGCTAGAAGGTAGAGCTAGAGCAAAATTAAATATATCTAGGGAGCCACAACTCGCTCCTCCTCTACCTCTAATATGAACAAGACAGGAGGTGGGAAGAAGCAGGGCTTGGCAAACGCAGGGCCTCGCATGTCTGACAACGATCACTACGATAACACCTCAGAGGAAAAAAAGCCTTCGTCGAACAGGGTTTCGAATACGAAAGGAAAGCATCATGGAATGCGAGCAAATGCGGATGAAAAACATGAAAAGAAAGTTAGCATGAATTGGGATACTGCATCACAGAACAACAACAGGTACATATTTCAATTTATACAGACTTTGTTTCTTATCGAAGATGATGATCATGATCATGATTCATCCAATGAATGGTTCCGGTATTTTTGGTATAGCCTGAATTTGATCCTAAGGGAAAACAAGAAGAGAACCCTTAGGATCAAACTCAGGATACCAAATACCAGGACCATACATCCAAGTCAACGAACTCAAAAATTTGTTTTAGGTCTCGCGATGCGCAGCATGGCGATTCGAACTGGTCCAAAGTAGACCACGAGTATCATGAGCAAGCAAACTTGACCGAGGATTATCAAAAGTCAAACACAAGTAGAACAGAGACGCAGCCCTCGTTTACGTATGATTTAATTTTGCTAGTAGCTACTCAACGTATTTTACAAGCGATGGCTGCTGTAGTTTTATTTTGTTCTTACATCTTGAACTAGAAGAGTCTAGGCCATCTATCAAAACTCTTTCTTCACTCGCCACTTGTATATAGTTTATGGTGGTGATTTGTTCTTCACCAGCATTCTCTTAGAAGTCCAATATATTTATGAAAAACACCACTGTAGGTGTAGCAGTAGCACACATCTAGGTCTCTGCGTGATCCTTACCCTACTCGGATACTAATTAGGTACCGCGATTCGCATGGCGAAGGCAATTCATCCTGGTCCAAAGTAGGCCACGACTATGAGCAAGCAAACTTGACCGCGGATTTTTATCAAGATTCAAACACAAGAACAGAGAAGGAGAAGCAGCTCTCGTATACGTATTTCAATCTACGTATTTCAACTTTGTAGACGTAGCCCGTATTTTCGTTAGTACCCCAATAGGTAGTTGCTTCGTCAGAGAATATGCGCTCCTCGATTATATGAAGCTGACAACGTAGTTGCTCTTTTGTTCACCAACATCCTGATCCAATAAATTCGTAAAAAAAAAACGTAAAAAAAAAACGACTGTAACTAATACGCAGACACATCTTCTACGCGTGACATTTAACCTAACCGATCATAAGGTCTGATCGCCCGCAACCCGGAGATTATTACTGGTTGAAAGGCCGCGACTATGAGGAAACAAACTTGACGTTGGCCGGGGATTACGAACATTCAAACACAACAGAGAGGCAGCTTTCGTATTTCCATTTTTCTAGCTATATTCCAAATTTGTAGACCTAGACCCCGATTTTCGTTGGTACCCGTACCCCGATAGGTAGTCCCGTCAGAAAAGCGTGCACTTACTTCAGCATGTTAGTTTGTACCTTGTTCCGGACCCTTAACCTATCCGAACAAAGCTGAGAGCGCCTTATCGTATTTCAAAATATTTCCTTCGGTAATTATAACCATCCTATCTTCATCTTGACGTTGACGCTGAGTTGCATTTTGTTTATACTATGGGGTCAGCGAGCCTTTTGATCATCTATCAGTATTTCTTATCTTTCAGGCTAGTTTTTCACTATCCCATGTGGGCTATGCCGACCGAGTAGAGTCCCCCTTGATTTAACGGGGACGAAGAGGAGAACTCTAACTCACTCTCCCATGCTTAGGGAAAAACTAGCGTTAGTATCTTGCTCAACGAAAAAAAATCTCGATGCGTATTCTTACCTTTTAGTTTTTTCACTTTTTTCCTCTAGGTCCGGCTAACGCTAATACTTGTAGTATGGAAAAATCTTTGTATTAACATAATGCAAGGGCCAACTCTGCCAGTAATGCAAGGGATCTACATCTTCTTCATGATCATCTTTGTATCATACAAGCAGTTCTCCGAATATTGCATTCCTTGTCCACTGTAGAAATGAGGACGAGACTACTATGATAATTACTACGTGTAGTTCCACTATATCTTCATAGTCGTGAAGAACGCTCACCTCTCCGAGGCGAGCCAAATCCTATCCTATCCTATTCTATCCTATCCTATCCTATCCTATCCTATCCTATCCTATCCGTATCCTATCTTCATAGATAGGAGACAACTATGACAGTGCTGATTTCTACGTGTAGTTCCAGCATATCTTCGTAGAAATGAAGAGACCACTATCATTACATCAAGCAGTCTTATCTACTCTATCTTCGTCTCTCTATATGAATGAATGATCGAATTGAAGGTTCAAGAGGAACATCGGCAAAGATGTTACACTTCTTAAGGCTCCTATCCTTGTTCACTAGTAATTCAACGACATCCCTGTCTGGAAGGAAGGCCCCTCTCACTCTCGATGAGTTGATACATCCTAGCAGGTTAGAGGGATCACGCCTCTACTAGTATTAGTAAGGCGAGGAGTAGACGTATATCATGACTCTCAATACAACTTCAAGCTCGAGTGAATATTGAAGATTATATAATTATATATTCTTCAGGTTCAAGCAACTGAAACAGGGTCAGGGATCAATCTGAATTATATGATGAGTTCTTGTAGTATCATCTCGAAGATGTTGTTAGTTGTTGTACAACTATTAGGTCTAATTATTATACTGCCGAAAGTTTCGGCAAGGGAGACGTGGATCGGCGGAGGCAAAAGTTAAGAACTGGATTGTTGATTTTTCAAGACCGCGTAACTCCTGGAAAGGCAGGCAATACTAATACATATACATCTTCGAAGACCAGATGCAATAGGAGGATAAAAAATATGAAGATCATACTACTCAAAGTGTACCGTTGAAGGAGAAGATAGTCGGACGGAAAACCACCAGAGTTATTATACTATAATAGAGGATACGCCCTTTGAAAAATACTTTCACAATGGTGTACCTGGCTGTACATATAGCTGACACTTCGCCCCTGGTGGGAAGGGAGACCTAAGAACCCCTGGGGGGGCGCCACCTCTGTGTGGACTAAAACTGGTGCGAATTTTCGGCCCTGATGGGACGGCGAATCTACTTGCGCGCCCCAGGTGGGACGCCTCTGCAAAAAGAACCGCCTTCGCGCTTCTTTTTGCCTTTGCCTGCGTGTTTTAGCGCGCTCTAGACGAGAAAGCGCGAGGCCCTTACTGTCTTCCCTGGGAAATACTTGGGAAGCCCTCTGCGTGAGGTTTCTGGTCGCTTTCCTCCGATGATGCACAGGAACGAACACGAAGAGAGACGGCCAGCCCGGGGCGTCCTCCTCCATTGTGTGCCAGGGCTGTCGCACTCTTGATGAGGTGAGTTAACCGCCAAGGGCGCAGCAGGAGCAGGAGCGCGGTGGTGATGGTTTCGGTGCTCCGTGTGTTCTAAGTGTCCATGGTGAGGAGAGGCCCACAACCCCGGCAGGCTGGTGCCGCCTCGGTGTTTTCCATGAGGGCAAGGGGGTCGGTGGGTTGCAGGTGCGACGCCTTGCGTGGCCTTGTTGGTTGCTTGTGTTGCTTGGTTGTTGGATGTTTGTCGGACAGTCTACCCGGCCCAGTTGTGTAGCCTGGTCGCTCACCTCGCCCTCGTAGGGATGAGGCGGCCTCCCGCCCTCTGCTTCTGTTCTTGCCACCACCACGCACGCTACAGCTACCTAGGTTGGTAGCTTCTCTCTGGGCGCCGATCGCTCGGCCCCGGCAGCCGTGTTGAGGAGGCCAAGGCGGAACGGTCACTGTTGTTGCTGGGCGACACAGCTGAACACCTGCCGCCGGCTCCCTGGTTGGAGTTTGTTTCCCTTCGCTCTCTGGAACACGCGCGCGCGTGACGGCATGGCCCCTACCCGGCCACAAGTTCCCCGGGAGATTCTACACGGGCGTCCCGGCTTGCCGCCTCCGCATCGCGTGCGCCTTGTATGTTCATTCTAGCAGGCCACTTGCTTTGCCGCACACTAGTGAGTAAGGCCCAACGCGTAGCCGAACTCCTTCTATACATACATACATACATACATACATACATACATACATACATACATACATACATACATACATACATACATACATATAGCTGACAGTATTGCGTCGTAGTCGACCGCATGTGGAATTAATGCCTTTGTTTTTGATTTACTTAACTGTTTTTATTTAGCTTCAATCCCACTTCTGGTGCATCAGCATCCAGCTTGAAGATCTCTGTACTCGAATACTCAAAATAGGCAAGTAACGAAAACAGTAACCAAGTATGCAAGATTATTCCCCAACGTACGGCTTTTATAGGTAGGCTTTTCTTATACAATGAGCATCAATTTACATTTAGGTTTTTCTTGTAGAATGAGCATCACTTTAGGGTGTTCTTGTACAATGAGCATCAGAATCAGTATCTAGTAGTCTGTGCAGACTCAGCAACTTCATGCTTTGCTTCCTCTATGGTGTGAGAGAAAGTTTTCCCTCCAGTCCCTCTAATATGGAATGAGCCGGTTGTGGATGGCGATCGCCACGTTGCAGACCAGGATATAGATCGCCTTACAGACCAGACGCTCACAAGCTCTAACACGACGGGAGCAGTGCTGGTGGATACGGATATTGTTATTGGGCCTAGATGGAAACAAGGAGGACTAATGGATAGGGAATATACATGGCCAAATACTACTGGAGGGCAGCAGCTAGTGGATAGGGAAGATACATGGCCAAATACTACTGGAGGGCAGCAGCTAGTGGATAGGGAAGATACATGGCCAAATACTACTGGAGGGCAGCAGCTAGTGGATAGGGAAGATACATGGCCAAATACTACTGGAGAGCAGCAGCTAGTGGATAGGGAAGATACATGGCCAAATACTACTGGAGGGCAGCAGCTAGTGGATAGGGAAGATACATGGCCAAATACTACTGGAGAGCAGCAGCTAGTGGATAGGGAAGATACATGGCCAAATACTACTGGAGGGCAGCAGCTAGTGGATAGGGAAGATACATGGCCAAATACTACTGGAGCGCAGCTAGTGGATACAGATGAGTTGTCTAATACCGCTGCAGGGCAGCTAGTGGACGCTAGGGATCCAACTAAATCGTCAAATATTGCTGCACAGCGCCTAGTCGTGGATAGAGATACTACTGCAGGGCCGCTAATGGATGGGCATACGTGGTCTAATACTACTGGAGGGCAGCGAGTGGATGGGGATACTGATACGTGGTCCAATGCTAGTGCTACAACTACTGCGAAAGCCGAAATAGGTCCGCCTAGTTTTGCGGTGGATGCGCGTCACGCGGTTGTTAGTGGGAACAGTGTAACTGACTCAAGCGAACCTACGGGATGGCTGTTGGCAGATGAGAACAAAACAGCTGACAACGTCAACATCACATCTGAAATGAATACTACCGGAAGATTGCTTCTTGTTGGTGAGAACAACACATCTGAAAATGTTACAACGGATCGACTGCCTCCGGTGAGTGAGAACACGAGCCCTGACGCGTCTGTAGACGGGCTGCTTCTGACTGGTGAGAACAAAACGCCTGCAAATACTACGGGACTGCTATTGGCAGGTGAGAACAAAACAACTGAAAATACTACGGGACTGCCCTTGGGAGGTGAGGAAACAAGCTCGAATGCGACAGATGATCATCTGCTCGTTCTTGTGCATAGTGACACAAGCTTGCTTGATTCTACAGTCGATCTGGCTCGGTCGGATAAAGGGAGCGCCACTTCTACCGCAACGAAAGCCACGGCTCTTCCGGAGATGAATCAGGACACTTCTTCTCTTAATACAACTAGCAAGAGTATCACGTTCTTTGCGAGTGAAATCGTCGTGGCTGAGACTGTGTCAAGGTCTAATGTCACTTCAGCGGCAATCCTAGCTTTGGATGATGAGGACGCAAGGCGCAAGAAGTTCGCAAAGCCAGAGAAGATTGGCAAAAACGCACCTTCTCCTGCCAATGCCACTAGTGCAACAACCGCAATTGGTAAAAGCGCGACTTCCTCTGCCAATACCACCACCAGTACTACAGCAGCCGCGCTTCATGTTGAAGGCGGTGGCGGTTCTAGTCCACATCATAATGCAACAGCAGTGCTGGCCGTTGATGAGGGTGCTAATCCGAATCACAATACGGCAGCGCCGGCTCTTCCTGTTGTTGTTGTTGTTGATGGAGGCAGTGATACTACTACCGCGACGGGTGGAGATGGAGTAGAAGTTTTTGACAGGGGCACAAGTTCTACTTCTCCTACTGAGCAGTCGCCCAGTACTGCTGTGGATAAGCAGGGCTCAAGCACTACTAGTACCACTACGGCGCTTCATCTCTCTATCACCGAAGATGATTCTACTCTGCTGTCGTCTACTACTAATATCACGACCATCAGGACCAGCAGTTTTGTCGATTTGCGTGAAGAAGTTATACATCAAAAGAAAGCTGCTACATCGGCTGGAGGCAAGACTGGCCTCTCAGGTGGCATGGACTTCTTGGGCTTGCGCAGGCTCATTGAAAAAATAGTGCCACCACAAGGCGAAGGCGCAGCTTCGCAGTCGCGGCCGCCGTCGTCAACGCCATTTATGGCGCAAGTGATTGGGAACAAAGGTGGGGAGACGTTCCTCGAGGTGACAGGTCCTCTGTGTAATGTTCCCAGTCAGTGATGGCATTCTTTCATACAGGCCGACGATGAAGTGGCCAGCGGGATACTCGCAGCGCTTTCTGCTTGGAGTTCGCTCAGCGAACAGACAAAATTATGGCTGGTTCCCGCTTGTGCGGAGTTAGTTTTGGTGTACTAGTAGTTCAGACGCTTTCTCTTTGTCTTTGTGAAATTTATGCTGTTGCTGAGGGCATTGAGTTAGAAATTATGAAAGGCACAGAGCATATGCAGAGTGGGAGAGAGGCTTGTGACATCAGAAAGCTAAGCACTAGCTGTAGGAATTTGTAAAGTAGGTACCCGGATGCCAACACTTGAAGCCGAAGCCTTTGGCCACAGGCCTGCTGATAATAATGAGCAGGGAAAGAACAACTAAGCGGAAAATCTCAGAGCCTGGCGCGCCTGGGAGTCCCAAGCATATGATTGAGAAACCCCGCCCCAACCCGTGACGGAGGAAGCCTTGGCGCCACGGTTGTCACTATGGAGAGCGCCGCCACGGCTAGCGAGAGGCGCCGACCACAGCGAGCGCCCTCCTTCATCAGGCTTGGAATTTCAAAGAGGGCCGGCTGCCTCAGCTCGCGGCAAACCCGTGCCAACTCCAGAGGCAGCCAAATGGAGCCAGGCACCTTCACGCCTGTGCTTGACATGCTGGTAGGCCCTTGCCACGGCTGACGCCAGCAGACCAGTCCCGCGGGCCCTCGCCTGATGGTGGCCAGCGTGACCCAATCACAGAGGGCGCCTGTGTGCTGTACAAGCATGACAGCGACCCTGACAGGGCACCGCCAGCAAAAACCGTCGCAGGCCGGTGTCTGTGGTGCATGACATGCCACCCGACCACGAGGATGATTTGATAGTGGACCCGGGCCGCCGCTTGGATTTTGCTCGGCCATGCGGGTGGTTGCCACGCGATGCACCCACATGCAGCTCCATGGCTTGAGGACTGCCGACCCCTACGCACAGGCTGGGCGCCCGTCAGCATGCCACTGAGGGCGCGGCGGATCTGGGTCGACCTCTGCAAAGTGGCCGCAGGTGCTAGGAGGTGGGCCTATGTCCAGAGTCTCGGCTGCTGTGCTTCTTTGCTTTCTGCTACTCGACACGCCTCGACTTCGCAGGAGAGGGCCAGTGGCTGAGCAGTTCAGACAGCCAACTCGAGGGACCTCGCCAAAACTTCCCCTGTCAGGGTGTGGGGTGAGGTTTCTGAGTGATAAAGCAGCGCAAGGACGAAGCAGCGCGAAGGAGGGGCTCTCGGGGCCGCCTCTGCGTAGTAATAGAGTCGTCTGCCTTTCGGGTTATGGGCTGCTCGAGTTCTCTCGAGTTGCCAGGAGTTGCCGAAACGCTCAGGCCCAATCTGGGGCGAGTTGCTAGCGGGTTCCTCTGGGCAGCTTGCCACTTTGAAAGCGCAGCACTTCGCGGCGGTATGGCGGGCCAAGATGCCACGGAGTTCAGAAGAAAGTCGCGGCTTGTTGTCTCTTTGCGGGTCTGCTGTCTGTATTGAAGAGACACGCCCCGGCTGCGCTCTTCGGGGATTGAGCTTCGTGAAAGTGACAAGGTGAAGCGCGGGGCCTTTTTTGTTTGGGCCTTTGCCTCGTGAAGTGCAGCGCCCTCTTCGTTGTGTCGGTGTCTCTGCAGGCATGGTCGTGCGTTGATGTCGGTCGCGATCTGGCTACGTTGGTTTCCTTTTTTGCTGATGGGTGGCCTGCTTGTTCGACTTCTTGGGGGCCGAGATTCAGGAGTATACGAGGGCTCCTGGTTCGTTTGTTTTTTGAACGAGGCCCCCTGCAGCAGCCAGCCTCACGCCCTGGCGCCCATTTGTTTGCGCTGTAGTGGGCTTACTGGGTAGCGCGCCGCTTAGTGAGTCGCTAGCATCACAGGCAAGGCCCTCCCGGGTCGGTGCTTCTGAATGGATATGGCAGAAAAAAGACTACTCCTACTCAATATTCGCAACCTCGCTCACGCCAACTTTGGGCACCGTCTGGACGCTGGATCGAACTGTCGAAGGGTCTTAGCTGTGGACCGCAGCAGGTAAGTGCAGTGTCTTAAACTAGCTAGTTAAAGATTAGATATTCTGACAGGCCCAAAACAGGAGGATGGGGGAAGGACTTAGGGTTTGGAGGTTAGGGGGAGGTGGCGGGGGCGGCAAGTGCAGGGGCGATCAGCAGAAGACGCGGCAAAATCGTGTCTGGATGACGTTTTTGACCTCTGCCAAGCTCCGGCACCACCTCGCAACGCTTTGAACCCTGGGTGCCTTGGTCATCTAGGTGCAGCACATCCGGAGTCGTTATGGCAAAGATGTCGCTTGTTATGGCGTAGCTGAGTACTTGGCTAAGGTCGTCGAGTGGAAAGCTCTTCAGTGTGTTGGTCTAAAACTCTACCGAGAGCAAACTTCTCTTATCCAAGGCCGTCTGATGGTGATGAATGAAGTCCCTTGTGCTGGTCAACAGCATCGTCTGAGTGAAGCTCAGCTGCTCCTGTCTGCTTTTTGCATTCCGAAAGAAAGAAGAACTTCTGCGAGAATCTGTTCCCATGAATATCGAGGTCCAACGCAGCGAATTCACTCGAAGAGTGTCGTCGTTCCATGATCCAAAACGAGGGCCAGACCGTGCGCAAATGTGAGAGAACAAAGTCGACCTATCGATCTTTTTGCTACAAGTTCGCTCGAGTCCATTGATTACAAAACCTAACTACATGCGGAATAACTTCCCACCGCCCTTTTCTTTTTACGCCTCATATTATCTTACTCAAATGCTGCAGGGATAATCTTTTCAGACGCTGATCTGAGGTTTAGCAAAGGTCGGCAACGACTCGAGCAAAACAACTAGTCTACTTCTATTTGTTCAAGATGGCCACAACTTCCACCACGATCAAGGACGGTCGCCGTCGCCCCGAGAAGGTTCGCGACGCACTAGATATCATGCACAACTTGCAGCGCAACTTGCAGTACTTGGAGACGGATGACCTGGGCGATCTGCTCGCCAAGATCAATCGCGAACGCAAGCGCCGCACTGAGGTTGCCGGACCTGGTAAAAAAACGTTCCCGTTCAACAAAGGAGACGGTGCTGCCTTCTTCTGCTTATTCTTCTACGCGGTCTTTTGATTTAGAACGAAGTAAAGTACGTCAATGCATGTAGTATCACCTTTAGACCATAAGAAACCAAGTTGGACCTGCTTGCTGACCCGATAGAATTTGAGAACCGTACTGACGTACGGCCCCGGTTGCCTTTGTTGTCTTGGTATTTTATCACACCTTTGACCTTAAATGCCAACAGATCCGTGGGGAAAGCTGCCGCCTGGCGAGTTGTGCAGCTGGATTGCGGACGCGGTCTACCTGCCTCATAAGGATGTTGCGGAGGCTTGTCGCAACACCGAGGATGCTCTGCAGATCTTACAAGGCTGGGGACTAAACCGCGACGCTGAAAAAGTACTGACGATTTATCTCCCAATGATCTGAGTGTTGTCGGTCTGTATTCTTACCAGCAAAAGAAAGGGCTGAGCTGTGTGCTCTGTGTTGAAAAGATAAAGTCTCGTCTTTGTTTCAAGCTATTTGCTCTATGTTCCTCGTGACGACCTAATCTGTAACCACATCGCAGCTGCCTGAAGACCCCTCAATGAAGTACCAGCCGACCGCGTCCTCTATCTATGGCTTCATCAAGAACCTCTGTCCGGAGGACCGTGATGAGGCTTGCGAGCCGATCTTTGAGATGAAGAAACAAGTGAGGGACGCTCGCAAGAACCAAGCTGAGAAAGCTCGCATCATGGGCACTCAGGTATCGGCTAAGTGTTTGTTTACTTTCTTGTTTTGAACGTCTCATGACCTTCATGTTTTCACACTTGCGGCTCATGCACTCCTTCATCTTGTCCAAATACCACACACAGTCCTCGCTGAAGAAGCAGCAAATGTACGGCGCCGCCCATGGTGGCAACAACCAGACGCAGAGCGCTTTTGCCGGCTTTCTGCAGAAGATGATGGACCCCACCAGCCAGCTTCAGCAGCCGCTGATGCTCGGCAATGCCGCTGCTGTCGCGGGTCCGGGAACCATGGCTGCAGCTTTTGCTGCTCACACCAACGTGCCGGTGGGTGGAACCAACGTCGCCAGCTCTCCTGTGTCCCTGCCGAACTCGCAGGACATCGGTGGAGCTGAAGGTGGTCATGCCGCTGGTGGCCGCTACAGGAAGGAAGCTCTCCGTCCGGTCTTCGAATCCAAGAAAGCGCCTCGTCGTCCGTGGGAGAACTCGCCTAAGGAGTCTCCGGCGCCGAAAACGAAGGAGCGCAAGCTGAGCTCCTTCGAGGAAGAGGATGTGGGGGAGTCGCGTGCTGCTGTCGCTACTGGAAACGCGATCGCCGTCCCGCCTTCTCCGGAAAAGGTGGTCCAGGAGGTGAAAGAGAAGGTGGGCGCGATCGATCTGGAGGCAGCCGTCGACGAGAAGAAGGACGAAGTGAAGAAACAGGCCTCGCCGGCTGGCCCGAATGCTAAGAAGAAGTCCAACGCAAAAGCCAAAGCATCTGGAAAGAAGAAGGGAAAGCAAGACGAAGGGAATGGTGATCTGAAACCGGAGGAGGACAAGGAGAGCGCCGACGTGGGGCAGCCAGATGGTGAGCAAGTCGATGTGAACAAGACGTCCGGCCCGAAGCCGAAGAAAGCCGCTGCTGGTAAGAAGAAGAACGCCAAACCCAAGAAGGCTGCTGCAGCTGAAGATGTCACCGCTGAGGTGGAGGGAGACGTGTCTCGCCTCCTGCACGGTGGTGAAGAACAGGAGCTACCTGCTGGCCAGCCGGACCCGTAGATGGAGTTGCATCATCAGCGCCTTCTTTGTGAGAAAAGGGGCCATCGGTCCACTCGAGGTTTGTCGTACTTGCTGCTTTGCGGCGTGAGGAGTGCAGCTAGGCTTCCTACCATTTTTGATCGTTAGAGTTTGGCAACTTGCTGCTTGTGAGTGAAAGAATACGAAAAACGATGCGTGTGGCAATATTATCGAAATACTTCCAGCTACCAAGATCTCTCGTCCCTGAATAATTTTCTACCTTAATGTTGTTCAATTTCAAGGCTTTACTTTCTTCATTAAAAAAACAGACGGTCTTCAAGTACGAAAAACACACTACAGCGCTGCGAATTGAAAAGAGCGCTACAGACTACCTATGTGATTTATTTGGTCAGTTTTACGTCAAGACTTATGAACAAGAAGATGACGCATCTAATTCAGACTATAGAGCTACACGATCCCAGCAGCACTGCAAACACTTATTATTTTGATCGGTCATCGACCGGATACCGTGATAGCCAGGCCCTTGACTACTTCACGCCTTACGTTGAAGTTCAACAGAAACCAGTCATAAGATTTCACAGTTGCCAACCACTTGAAAGCAGTAGTCTCCATGGGCTTCGACATATGGGGCCTTCGCTCGTTGCCGAATGAAAGCAGACGCGTTCTGCATCTGTATGGCTGTTTCGTGATTTCGTGGGACGCGTAGACGGCAGTCGCGTCGTGCAGTGTCCCCAAAGTCTTCGTATCGCGCATTCGTTTGAGTGGCGAGCGTCTGAGTTAGAGAGCGAAGAGAAAAAAAGGGAAGTGAGTCGAAAAATATAAAAGTTGCTTGTGTAGTTTGCTATTGCGAACGCCATGAAGAAGATAAGAAACGGCGATGAATATAGGAAAATCATTACGCTGATCATAAGAAGATGCCCCCTCAAAAGAACAATGGCTGGAATCCCGCACTGCCGGACACTCGTCCGCGTGCCCCCGTGCAGGCTGGAGTCCTTCGAGTGAGGATGTTCCTTCCTCTGAGTATCGCGAAGAACTGGAAACGGGACTACCATGAGAAGTGGATAGACCAACGAGACCGGGTCGCCAATATGTTCCCGGAGCTCGAGAACAAACGCAGCGTCAGTTTCGACGATGCTACCGCCAGCGATATGCTGGGCCTCGAGGCGGTAACCCCGTATCTTATGGTGCTATGTGAGTAGTAAGATTTCCGCTGTAGTCGAGTTCTAGTGCATTTCCTACTTGGAGTCTTTACCTTCGTTCAAGTCGCTTCGTCTTCTTCATGTGCTTCTCCTTGCATGTTTTTTCTTAATAGCCCCTTTCCCCCATGCAGATTGCGATGTTTCGGGTTCTAGACCGAAGTCCAGCGCTCCACTGGCTACGAGATTGGCACTTGGCAGAAATCAAAATGTCGGGCTTCCGGATCCATGGCGATGATGTTCAGCCCCTGGCCGATGCGTTCGAGGTGAAGTATTGCGGTATGAAGGAGAAGACGAACTACTTCCAAAAGGTTCTCTGTTTATGTAGTGTGAACAACTTGGACCACGTAGAAGAAAAGGAAACTGCATCCACATGTCTGGACATTTTTGCTCGATCCTCATTTGCATCTTTCCCCCCTCCTCCATTATCAGAAGGAGACCATCAAGACGCATCAAGACATCGCTTTTGCATTGGATAAATTTCGAGGGCAGACGCGTCTTCCTTTTCGCGCTGGTGGTGTGCAAGGTCTTCGTTGGACGAACATCTTGAACCTGCAGTCGGATGGCTCAGTCAAAGGCAAACAGAAGAAGGAGGCTACGCAGGTGCTTGGAGATGTTTACTTATATTGTGTTTAGATGTGAAGCTGCTGAGTCACCTATCATTCGCAGCACTTGAGGCACTTCCTCGTTGTTCTGCTCGAATCTATTTCGCCCTGCTCCGCATCTTCGTTGATGATTTTCCCTTGCAACAACAACAGGTCTATATTCCATGCAAGGACTCCGGTGGAGGAGTGAGGGTCTATCTCGCGCCAGTTGCTTTGCAGAATGCTCCAGTTGTTCCACCTGGCAAGTCAAAGCAGTACGCCGCAGCTGCGCGTCGGGTTGACTCGATGCTTCGCTTGATGGCGAACATCGGTGGAGATGGGTTCTTGGAGAGTGTCGCGGCCAATCACAACGACCATGACGAACGGATCACCATCGTTCTCGATGGCGATCAAGAAGACTGTGAGCAGCGGCGCTATCTTGCTCTAGCGGAGTTTCTTCCCGTACTGCCTCGGTTTGGCCTACATCGTAGGCTCTCCAATAATAGCAACAAGAGCCAGCTTTTTGCTGAACTTGCCACGACCTTGCGAACAGCCACTGGTGGGAGAATAAGCAAGAAATCACTTCGAGGAGCGCTCAGCCGAGCCCGTGCGAATCTTCTCCAGAAAGTAAAACACCATGGGCACAAGACTGCTCACGATGCTCGAATTATGCGAGAAGCCGGCCTATCCGTTGCAGAAGCGCTCGAGCACGGTACTGCCTTTGATAGTGCATAGCGATGCTTCGACGTCAAGTTGCAGTCTCATTCTCGGCTTCCCCGACATGGTGTCCATCCTGCAGCCATTGGGTCCACGTCTCTACTTCGTTTGCTGTCGTGTTTGTTTTCAGCTAGCCTCGTCCTGCCATGAAAATGCATCTCCGTGTCGTAGAGCAGATGGCTGGCGCGCCTGGCTTTGTGCTCCTGAGCTGGAAATGAAGGTCTTCTGAGACCTTCGCTTCGGTTCGCCGGTTCTTCGATGCAGAAGTTTGCTGCAAAGATCATCCGTGAGTAGTGTTTTCTGATGAGTAGTCTGGGCTTCTCTCAGACTACTCATAGATCTCGCTTCGAGACCTCTCCCCCTCTAGAAATTGAGGTCTTGCGAAAACTTTCCTTGCATGGTGAAGCATACTATGGGGATTCGCGTTATCTAAACACGAATCCCCATAAGGGTACTCGACTACTCATACTCAGAAAGCGACGACATAATTCACGGTCGAATCGACTGCGTTGTCTAACGTCTCACTCAGCCGCTGGATTGAATTGGTCTCGTTTCTTCGCTTCCATCGAGCCGCCTATGGTTTGCTTCTTTCTGTTTGTACAGCTGCGCCCGAGATGTGGACGCTTGGCATCGTAGAACCTCTTCACTTCGCAACCGGTTCTATCCTCATGCTGCTCCTTCCGCAAGAACCTAACATAACCACCATCCACAGAGACCGCTTTTGTGTCGTACGTTCGGGCACGGTGGTTTCGAGTTGTCTACGTTGCTCAATGGTTTGCGAAATATGGAGGCGTCGCAATTGCAGTAGTAGAGGAGCTGACATCTGAAGGTGATCGAGGTTTGGGCGTGCGGGAAGTTCATCCGCAAGAGGCCTCGGACGTCCTTCTTCAGGAAGAAGGTGCTGGCAGCACATACAACGAGGCGCTGGCAGGTGGTGCTGAAATGCCAGAACTAGATGACTTCTTCCCTGAGCTTGTAGATGCTGACGATGGTGATGATGCTCTCGCACGGCTGGCCGCGCAAGCAAGTAGTCGAGATGCGCTTGCCGTACCAAACACCACTGACTCCATCTCATCGCCAATGCGAAACGCAGGTCGAGGAGCTGCATCGCCAGAGCGAGGCTTGTTAGAGGATGTTCCTGGCACACCTGGCATTTTGTTGAGTCCACCTGCTGTAGGAAGTACATCAGCGCTGCCGATCGCAAACCAGGTGGAGCCAGATCTAGGAGCTGTCAGCACCCCCGTGAAGGCTGTTGTCGAAGATGAAGAACACAGTCTGAAGGGTGACATGGAGAAGCTCCAGGCATTGCGGAGGGCTCTACTGCGTATCTCTGAGGCAGAGTGCTCGCACCACACGCAGCTCCATCGCGCTCCGTATGTTTTCCATTGCATACACTTGAAGCACACGTATGGAAAGCAGTTCACCGAGGACGGCATGGGCGTACACGAGCAGGAATTCAAGCGGTTGTTTCCAGAGATCCGAACAGATGGTGGAGTTAAGCTCTTCCAGCTGCACGCTACCAAATTCTTACCGCAGTGTCTCTTGACTTTCGTCAAGCACTCCTTGAACCTCATGTGGAACGTGAAGCAGGCGCTCGAAAGTCTAGAGTTCATGCGGCTAACGATGAGATACTACCTCTACGCGAAGTACGACCCGGCGTGCAGCTTGTGGATCAGCGTTTTTTATCGGAAAACGGTAGCTCTGGCGACGCGCAACATCAACATCAGCGACATCACAGGCAGCACAACAATCATCGGGACAGTCTTCAACACGATGTTCCAAGGCAATGAAGATAGCGAGGCATGCTCTTTCATCCAGTTCTTAATTCTGTCGGGCGCAACTTCTGATTCTGAAGGGGAATCTTTCTGGCGTTATGTCACCGCCGGAGAGGCCAAAACAAAAGCAACAGAAGGGCAGTCTCGTCTTTCTTGGAGGCGATTACTGTGGCAGAAAACAACCTTGCTTGAGCAACTTCCTAGTTCGTACCCTGTAGGAGCTCGTGCTCGCGTTTGCAGCGTCGAGAAGTTCAGGGACTATGTGCGAACAGTAGGCGCAACCAGTGCAGGCTTAGAGGATTTTCTAACCACGAATGGAATTCGTGGGCAAGAAATGACGAACGAGGTTGCATCTTTAGAGACGGTCGCGCAGAAGCATCCTCTTAACCGCGCCGAGCGGGAGCTGCATAGGAAGGTCACAGAACGAGTCATGAAGAACAGTCCTCCAATAGCATCGCACGCGCAGACCTACTGGCATCCATCTTGGGACGTCGCCTGTTGGCTAGACGACAGTAGCGGACGATCAACGGAGCTCCAACTTGTGGCGTCGGATCTAGGAACGGCTGTCGACGATGCTGCTGTCGTTCGCAGGTTCATCGACAAGCATGGCTTCATCGTGCTCCGAGATGATGAGAAGAACAGCTACACCCTAGGACTAGAGTGCCGTCGCGGTCGCTATATGGGAAAAGGCATGCGTCTGACCGACGACGCAGACCATCTCGAAGTAGATCCTCGAGAACACAAGCCACGCGTTGGATACCGTTCGGATTGCAGTGTGCTCGTGAATTATGAGCTTACTTTTAACGGTGGTCTGCTGGGAGTCGCGATCTACAACGCCACGTGGATTAGCTTTCCGGAGTTGCTATCGCAGCATGTCGAATTGCTTCCAGCGCCTATGCTCCCGAAGGCCCTTGGCTACTATCTGCAGACAAGAGTCCCAAACATACCACGACAGGACGAGATGCGCAAGTTACTGCGCGAGATCCTCTTGCTAGATCATGACGAGGCGGCCAAGCGTTACCAAAGGTTCCACGCAGGAGGCGGCGTGGAGTCCTTGCCCGGCTTGATGAGCATCGGGGTCGATAGTCGCCAGGGAACCAACGCAGCTGGCGCAGTGGCAGGCGCAGACCGCAACGATCGCACTGAACTAGGACGTGTTCGCCACGATCATTACTGGTGCATCTGTTGTGAGCACTGCAAGAAGACCATCGCCAAGGTGCGGCTGCAAGCGAAGAAAGCAGATAAAGCGTCTTGGTCGCTGTATCTCAAGTATGAACAACATGTAAGCTTGAAGCACAAGGACGTTAAGCAGCCCTCGGCAGTGATCGCATCTGTTGGCGACGCGTCGAAGCGAATCAAGTCTGCTCTTCTTCCTCGTGTGAAAGAAGTGCGTCAGCGCGTCTGCATTCTGCAGAAGCTGAAAGTAGTGAAGAAGTCGGGAACAGCTGTCACGTTCAACGACCGGCAGCCGCAAGCAGCTTCTAGCAGTAGCTCAAGTTCATCTGCTGCAGTGCCCGCTGCTCCTCTGCGGATGAATATCGCAGCAAGTGATGACCTCTTGGACCCATTTGGCGACGCAGGCGATGAACCTCACCCCAAGCGACCGCGTGGTGAGTAGATCAGCGCCAGCTATGCTGTTGATTGTGCAACAGACTGTAGAGATTATTACTCATCAGCATAAGTATCCGCCTACTTCAACTCAATTTGTTATCATAGTACCTCTTGGATCTTGTAGAGAATGAAGATGACTCGGAAAAAATGCCATACCTTCACAGAATGAGCATGACAAACATAAAAGTGCGATCTTTCATAGTTCTGAACTTGTAAAGTAAAAAGCTCACTTGACCTTGAATCATATCAGGATGAAAAGCATGATCAAGAAGCGCCCAGAAACATACTTCTGCCACAGCATCACTTAGACACTTGAATAAAGAATATACCTGAGCTACATAAAATTCAGAGCGATAAGAGTGTATAACTGTACAGGTCAAAAAGGTAGTCTTTCGATAGAGATCGCATAAGAATGAAAGTCAAGACCATTATCTACTCGGTTTCGCATGGAAGCGATTAAGTTCCCAGCGAGGTTCTCGCAATGATAATCATTTCGCACTTCTTAGCCATAGATGATCATTGGCCCAGGCCCAATCTTTTCTGGATCTTCTTGAACAACCCAGACAGCGCGTCGTCCCTTCCTCCTCTAGACCTATCCTTGAGCCCAGGAGAAGGGGTCGCGCCTTCCGTTGTGCACCTCTTGAAACGTTCAACGGCTGGAGGCTCGAAATCTCGCTGAGCAAGATCATCAGTCGAGAAGTAAAATGAGTCGTACCAGTAGGCCTGCTGCTGTTTCCGTTCGAAGTAAGGCGTCTGCCGAGGGTAGACGTTGAGAGTCTTCGACCACTTGTTCGGCGCTGCGGTTGTGCTGTGAAGTAGTTTGAGGGAGCTCTCGCAAGTCTATCATTGAAGTAGCAGAATCATCGTGAATTTAATGTGCAACTGCATGGAAATAGTTGAAGATCTTTCTCAAGTGTGGCCATGTGTATACTAGCAGAAGGTCCTCTCTGAACGTCTGAACTCAACTGCGCAGCAGTTATGATAGGAAAGGGCTTAGCGATTAGGATGAGCATACTGATCAAGAAAAACATGGAACCTGTTCTGCGTATTTGTGTCGGCCGGGGCGAAGCCATGTTTTTGAAGCTCTTGGACGGGTATGAGGAATGTTCCCATGAGCTCTGCTGGTGGCTTCGTGCTTTTTCGTAGGTGCAGCGCGAGATAGTCCACGGCTGTCGGCGTGAAGCCTTCCCCGTTCTTCCTGCGGTGGAGTTTCAGGTATTGAGGACCTCCTTTGGTTTGGATCTAAAAAGGTTGGATTATTTTGGCTCTATCACTTTTCCGGAGATAATTCACTGTACAAAAGTGACGTGAGCTGTTTTGCTTCTGTAGCTAGGTCTTAGATGGGTGGCGCTCCCTCCTCTCATAAATTTCCTCTAGCAGACTAGTGGGAAACTTTTAGGAGTATACCTTTGCGTCGATACGGTGAGGCCTGTAATTTCGCCACCTCGCTTCTGCAGTTTCAGGGTTCTTTCTTGAATCCGTAGCACCTCGCTTCCCCCGAAGCCCATTAGGAACCCATCAACGACATCAAACTCCTCTGGATTCCTTTCATACTTCCAGGACCGACTTTGCGACAAAGCTCTTCGGTAATCCTCTCGAAGTCGCGTCTCCACGAGAGTGTTGCTTCCGGTCGTCAGTGCTCCGTGCAAAGAACCAGGATCATGCAGCGCATTCTTGGACCAGAGCTGTAGAAGTCTTTTAGCTGCTCCACTGGCTGAAGTCCAGACTCTAGGCTCATGGAGATCCATCTTCTTGAAGTCTTCGTGTCGATGTATCATCATCGCCAGAGCCTCCTTGCTGTGGGTGGAGTAGGCACAAAGAGCGCACCCATGGTAGGCGTCTTTCTTGGTGGTGAGTTGATGTCGCAGCTGCCTAATCCAGGCTGCGACGTTGCTGCTTTGGCTCACCTTCAGTTGAACGGGCAACCATTTTCGATGATTCTCGCTTGTGTTGCCCCGTGGTGCAATGGCGATATCAGCTGACAGCTCCGGCAACTTGCGCACCACGATGGATCGAGTCAGATGATTCAGCAGCTGTCCAGTTGCATCACGCTCGATCTCGCGAGGTGTGGATCCCATTCTGCGGAGAAGAGGTACTAAGCGGACATCTCTACTCCTTGACGCTACTTCTACTTGGTTTTTTCTAAGTTGTTCGATTAGAAATCTACTAGAAGCTTGCCGCAAGGTGTTGATGATGATGCTGGTATGAGTGATAGTTGTTTTTTTCACTGCAGCCATCTCTTTCTTGTCCTCCATTGTGATCGTCGGACATTCTTATTCCGTCAGCATTTTCAACTAGAGAAGTGTCCCAGGATCTCCTTCACCATGACCTCTACTTCGTTTCCAGGTAATTCGGACCATCGCGGAGAACTAAGGCGTTTTTGCGTGTATTTGGAGTGGATTTGTTAGAACGTTGTTCACGCGTTGCGAGGTGGTGCCGGAGCTTGGAATATGCAAAAACGTCATCCAGGAGCGGCGATTTCAGGCGTCGAAAGCCAGCGGCGCGCGGGTAGGAGGGCTCAGTCTCACTTGGGGGCAAGTGGGGACGAGCCTCGGGGAAGAGGAGGGTGTTTGGGCCTGTCAATCTAGTCCTATTTTAACTAGCTAGTTTAAGACACTGCACTTACCCACCGCTGTCCGAGGCTGCAGACCCTCCATCAGGTACGCCGGTCCGCTCAGGTGGCTCAGGGTGAGCACTCGCGAGGTTTTGACTTTTGAGTAGGAGTAGTCTTTTTTCTGTCATAATGGAGTGGCTTCATTTATTGCGTGCTTGCTTTATAGGGCAGCCGCTTTACTAGGTAGACGTAGGCGCGCGAACTTAGTAGCACAAAACTACGAGAGGAGAGCAGGGGCCGGCCTTGGGTGGCGCTGCTCTTGTCTGCCCCGCGCATGCAGCGCCTCGCAGAGTGGGAACGACGCTACTGGAGGCGTTCGCCTTTGGAGGTGGTTCGTTCGCGCTTCTGGGTCACGTGTTTGACGCATCGAGGAAGACATTGCGCCCGCAAATTTTTTTTGGTATGGAACTCGTTCAACTCGAGCAACTCGTCTCGAGCAACTCGACCCGATATCGGGCCAAAGAGTCCAGCTCTATAATAATAGTGCACGCGAGAAGCGCGGCTTGCTCTCACTCAAAATATAGAAGATGGGCGCGCTTTCTGAAGGGAGAACGAAAGCTGGCCGCACTCACTGGGTTGCCAGACGTCGGTAGGGGGTGCCGGAGTTTGGTGCTGTGCGGCTCATTTTGGTGAGGCCAAAGATGAGCCAGAAGCGAGCGCGTCGTGAAGCCTAAAATCTTAGGCGCCAGCTTTTTAGTTCCAACCAGGATTGGGAAATGGGCTGAAGCCAAACCGACTAGGAACCGGCCCAAAAAAGTGCGCCGCATGGGGTCGGCGTACATAGGTGGGCGCCATTGCGAGCGGCACCTGGGACATTTCTGGCGAAGCCGCCGGACCCAAGGCAGCACCCAAGAACCAAGCTGGCACCAGATTGGCCTTGAGTCGGCTACTTTTCTTGAGGCGGGCTCTGCAGCTGAACAGCAGAGCCCGCGGCACGGCCTCAAGATCATACGCATCACCCTGAGGGCCCACGGGTGAAAGCTTAAAAAAAACGCAGGAAGCCCCGCCCCCCGGTGCCGTTATCGTGCCAGGCAGCCACTGCCAGCTCCCTCGACTGTCAGCTCCTCCCAGAAACTTCCGAGAAGTCATGAAAGTGGCGAAGTTTCTGAGGAGTTTCTGCGAAGTTGCTACCTTTGGGATTTATGTGGCTGCATGTTTCTAATCTCGCGCCGGCTGGCTCCTTGAGTTATCTCTACCGCGTGCTGGACTCTTTGCTGGTGTCGTGCCTTTGATGAAAAATATGCGGACGGAGTCTCTTGGCTTTTTCTAGAGGATGGCACTTCGCTGCGGGGTCCTGTACATGGTAGAGGCGCTCGCTTCATCCTCGTGCCCATTTGTTTCCAGGGGGGTCAGGCTAACGCTGGAGCGCATTGCCAAGGGGAGGAGCGCGTGAGAGACAAGGAGAACGAAGGGCCCGCGGCTTTGTTTTTTTTGCCAAGCTTCGCCTTCGATGGTGTGTGTGTGGGTGCCGTGTCTAGTCTCGCCTGCCCTCGGTGTCTCTTGGGGGTGCTCGAATGATTGGGATGGCGCTAAGTCAGCTAAGCACTGCGCAAAGAAAAAGAGCGAGGCGACCGGCGGGCGCTGTTTCCTCTACATCTTAGCCGTGGATGTAAGTTGGAGCCGCTCGGGGATTTGCAGCGCGCCTGAGGTTCTTTGCCCACAATTGTGGGGGGGTTCGTTTTCGTTGGGGGTTCTCAAACACTAGGCGATGGGTGTCCTCTGGGTTCTTGTCATACCTGGAAAGGTTAAGAAATTTTTTGGGTTTTTGCCGTCTTTGTCTAAGCTTTCCCAATCGGGCTCCGCTTGTCTGTGGTCAGGTTTTTCGCTACAATCGGACAGGGCTGAGGCGCTCAGCCTGCGGCTCTCTGTTTTTGAGCGATCGCGAGACTTGAAAGCATGAAACTGACCCAAAAAATGCGGCGCATGGGGCCAGCGTGCATATATATAGGCGCCACGAAGGCCGAAGAGTGACACCAGAGACACCTTTGGCGAAGCCGCCGGACCCAATGCACCTGAAAGCCAAGCCGGCACCAAGACCAACTTGGCCCCGGGTCGGCTGCCTCTGCCGAGGGTTCTGCAGCTAAAAAAGCAGCACAGCCCGCGGCACAGCGTTAAGCCAAGACGCATCACCTTGAGGGCCCACGGGTGAAAGCGTAAAACCACACAGGAGCCCCCGGCCGCCGGGGCTGTTTTCGTACCAGGTAGCCACTGCGGCCAGCTCCCTCGATTATCAGCTCCAGCCCAGTGCGCCCCGCTAGTCTGTTGCCCCCCTGCCGCCTGGCAGCGGTCAACTTTACAAAGGAAACTCAATGACTAGTCTTACTTTTTCTGTGTCTCATAAAGATATTAAATTTAAAGCTGCTGAAGCATCTACAAAACTAGGGTGTAAGCATTAGCGCATAGTAACTTTAATATTTTCTATGTCCTCTTTATCACAAGTAAAACTGCTTTCACTCTCAAAAATCGTTTTTTTCTGCGTCGCTAGGTTAATTAGCTAGTAAATTAGGCCAGTTTACTAGCTATTAATGGAGATCCTTTCCGGTCCTGCTGCTCCAGAAGGCTCCTCCAGGAGGCCAGAATCTGAGATCCATCTTGCTGTACGATCTCGGCCCCACCTCGCCACGCTTTGAGCCCTGTCCTGAAGTGGTGGTGCTGAAGAAGATGTTTGCTGGTGTCTGCCTGCTGTGGTTGTATTGATGCTCCTCGTTTTGTACACTCTGATGAACGTGAAATCGATTGGCTTGCTGGACTAGTTTCTGTTGAACATCGAAAGAAAATAGAAGAAGAGGACGCAGCTTTTTTTCCGCGCGAGGTGGCATATTCGGTGGCGTTTGGACTAGAGTCATGCTGTGTTCTTGCTCGATAAAGTCGCTTTTTTTCGTGCTGTCGGCTGAGGAGTAGACTCGAGCTCACCATGAGAAAACTGCTGGATGCATTTTTTTATGAGAGCGATTCGATCGCTTTTTCAGTATGGAAGTGTCGTAATTTGTTCGGAAGATGAAGACTAAAGACCGATGACAAAATGGCTAAAAGTTGTCTAATATTGCAGTGAACGAATTGACTTTTTGTATACTTTCCCCCACTAGGGTCCCCCTTTGATATCACCTTCCTTAAGAGATTTCCAGACCAAGCACAACCATGTCCGGCGTCCCTGATGTGCAGCGTCCTCCTCTGAATTCGAAGGTTCAGAAGGAGAAGTGGGCATGTCGACTTCGTGGCGCTTTGTCCGAGTACCTCGAGTACCTACCCAAAGAAGAGTGTGGCGCGCTCTTGCAAAAAGTGCAAATCCGCCTGGATCAGCTCAACAATCACCAAGTTGCGCTGAACATCGCACAGGGCAAGCTATACCCTGTCAAGAGCTTTCCAGGTGAGCTGGTTCATTTAGAGTTTCTTTGTTAGAAGAGGTGAGTTAGGTTGGGTTCCTGTGTGCTTTCCTATAGCCTTTTCAGCTCAGAACTCCTCATACAATTCAAGTTTAGTCTATTTAGATATTCAAACTACGGCTTCCTTGGAGTAGAGTCCTCTTCTTCGTAACGTTTTCGTCTCCTTCTCAACAGGTTGGGACTCGATTCCAAAGGAGGACTATTGGAAGTACTTCGCTGCGTGCAATGTCGAAGGATGGGACTACAACAAGCTGCAAATTGTGCTGGAGAGTTCCAAACTCTGCGTCGAGATCCTGTATGAGTGGGGCCTCGATCGCAACGCCGCGGCACCGACTTCTTAGTTAGATTTCGTCGCCATCTTTTGAGTATAAGTCTGCAGCTAATTAGGTATAGAGAAACGAGATATAGGAGGTCGCACAGTCAAGAAGTCTTCTGCTCATCATACAAGAAAAACTGACATGCAGCATCCTTATCCCCACTGAATGCACAGCAATAACCTATCTCAACCACCTTAACAGCTTCCCTTCGACGCGAGCAAGAACTGTCCATCTGCCAAAAGCGTGTCCGCTCGTGTCTTGCACTTGGCCAAAATGAATCCTCATGCTGCAAACACGTTCGAAGTCGTCCAAACTCGCCAGTACCAATTGAAGCAGCAAGAAAAAGCGGCACGTGAGTGGATGGAGCAACAGATGTACAAGGGAAAATACGGCTGGAAAGGACAACCGTTCGCGATCTCCGACAGCACTTGGACTGAGGTATTTAGATTTCGTCTGGTTCTTATCAAAAAGTGAAGAAATGACTCGAACTTCCTTTCATATTTGTCAAGTTGATCTACTCTTGGAATTTCCTTCTACAACCCCTGCAGACGCACCATGCTGACCAGAGCGCGTACTACAAAGGATATCAGCCTCGCTCGTTTGAGGAGCGTTCTCGCCCTGATGAAGCGGTCTACCACTCGTACCAGAAGGGATATGAGCAGCGTGAGCGCACTGATCGTCGCCAGCCTGAACAAGCATCCTCAAGCACTGACGTGCCACCTCCTAGTACGTTGTTTCCACCTAAGCAGGAGATGACGAAGGGCAAAGGCAAGAAGGGGAAGAAAACGGCTCCTGTGGCTAAGGGTCCTGCGGCAGCTCATCACACTCCGATCGTGGCTCCTCCTCCGCCGGCCAAAGAGCCTGCTGCAACAACAACAACAGATGATGCACCCCTCAAAACCAAGAAGGGATCGAAGAAGGGGAAAACATCCTCAGTGAAGGGGAAAGGTGAGAAAAAACCAGCCAAAGCTGAGGAGAAACCAGTCGAGGAAGAGCCCAAGCAGCAGGCTGACGAGGAGGTGGCGCCGGAGGAACCTGAGGCACCGGAAGAGCCTCAGGAAGATCCGATGCAGGTATCCCCTGAAGCAGAGAATGTGGTCTACGATGCAGAAGATAACGGTGTGGAGGGGGTGCAGGATGATCCTGTTCTCAGTGACAACAACGCGTCCAGTGGTGTGGAAGAAACGAATGCAACTGGTAGTAAGGGACACAGCCTGGACGAAACTCAGGGCGACATGTCTGGCGCAGTCGGAGATGACCTCGATCTGGAGGAGGCTGCCAAAGTCCCGTCTCAACCCGATGGGGCAGAGGAGGAGAAGGGTGAAGCTGAGCAGGAGCAGCAAGAACAAGAGTGGGAGGGGGAATGGAATGAGGGGGAGTGGAATGAAGGTGAGTGGAAGGATGGCGAGTGGGAGTAACTGTAGCTCTGAGGCAGATCTTCGAGAATCAACCTGTACAATGTGACGCCTTCTTCTACAATCTGAAAAATATCAACGAACACCAACTAGTTTCTAAGTAGTCTATCAGTATAATCATCGATGAGCAGTCTAGTAGCAGTACTCAAAATCAGAACCAGCATCTTCTTCTTATTAGGGAAATTATAGCAGAGTTTTTCAAATCAGATCAGCAGAACTTGGGGCCATACTAACTAGAAGCACTATGGGAAGACGGAAATCTACAATGAAGTGAACGTTTAGGGTGGCTTTTCAAGCTCCACCCAGTGACATTCAACGCAGAAACCAGAGCAGCACTACTCTTAATTTTGCCACGGGAAACAATGAGAAACATGAAATACAAGCACGAAACTCAGTCGATGGAAATCAATGCAGCACCTTTCTTAATAGCAACAGAAACTTGTACAAAGTTATTTGTGTATTATTTTCCGACGAGATGAAAGTAGAAACCTTCTTAACATTTCTGGTCGCAGCGGGAAGCTTCTGCTCCTTCGTGTCCATTTCCTGATCGCTTCGTAGATCGATCGTGAAAGTCGCACGAGTGAGAGAGAGACATCGATGAGAGGATCGGCCTTCAAAACGCTTGAGTTTCTAAAAAGGTTCGTTGATAAAAAAAATGGCCCATGATTCACGATATGAAAACGGACGAGGTGTTACACTACTAGAAATTAGCTAATGAATGAAGTGGAGGAGTGTAATTCTCATAAGAATGTAATCGGAAAAGATGAATGCTGTCGCGGCTGGAGATGCGGAGAATCAGATCCGCGATGCCTTACAGCGCAATCAAGTAAGGCAAGCGCAGAAGCCACGATGGCAGCGCGCGGTTGTGGACGGGACGATGCATGTGAGGTCTTTCCTCACTCGTACTGATGCCAATAACTGGGCTCGATCGTGGAGAGATAAATGGTTGCTCTTTCGACGTGAATATAAGGGGCCAGATGCCGTAGCATCAAAAGATGTAGACCTCGCAAATGGTCTGATCGGAGGAGAAGTGCACAAGGAAGTGGTATAGATTCTTACGATGATGCACGATGATAAATAGCATCAGGAACCACATCAAACACCTTAAAGAGCTTTCCACTCGTCTGTGTTATTCTTACAACCCTTAACCCATCTGCTCCTCCAGGTGCCTGTCTTTCGAATGATGATGAACAATAAGCGTTATTTGCCGGAGCTGGTCAACATTTTTAAAGAGTTTCGAGGCGCCAAGTTGTTAGATGTGAATGACGCTCCTCATCTGGTTGAGGCAGCGTATGAGAGGTGGCTGAAGGAGAATGGAATGTCGCAGCATTTGCGCAAAGTGCGACCTTATGCTACCTTTTATTCATTTGAATATATAAGAAGTAGTGACTTCTTGATCATCAGCCTGAGACTCTCCATCCTCTATGTTAAGTGAAAAAAAATATTGATGCTTCTTGATCTTAATTCTTCTTGTTCCGAGTCGTATCTCTCCCCTGCTACCCTCCTCAGAAACGACTGATGCAGAGGCATCTCTCGATGCTTTTCACCGTTGCGAAGATAAGAGGAAAGTGCGCAATTCCGTGGGCAACTCCTACTGGTTCCCACTTGGATTGGTTGAAGACGATCTGTCTCCAAGGCGATGGGTCCGTCAAGGGTGGAGATAAGAAAGAGGCCTATCAGGTATAGAATCGATTTTAGTCTAGTCAGATTTGTTGCGTCTGTCTCGCTTGGGGAGTTCTATTGGAAGTCAAGTCTTCGGGTTTTATCTGGAGTCTAGTGGTGTTTCAAGTTGATTATACACAAGTTCTCACTTTCTCGACAAGTCTATCTGCAGAAGAGTGGCCCTATCTTAAACACCCACTACCCCGCTCTTCGTCTTGTCCCGCAACAAAATAACGAGAGGGCTGGAGACGTTTATGGCTGCGCTTCCACTGCAAGTTCCAGCGATGCATAAGGTGGGGAAGAAAAAAACCCATCAGCCTGCGGCTGAACGATCAGAAGACGTAGCTCGACTTGTTCAGCACTTCGCGCCAGGACTTCTGAACGACCTAGAGGGGGAGCCAGTTGATTCCGCGCGGATCCTCTTGATCTTTGACAATGACCAGGAGGCGACGGTCCAACGCAGTGCGCATGGAATAGCAAAGCACTGCGCCTGTGTCCCCCGCATAGGCTTGCATCATCGCCTATCGAATAACTCCAATAAGTGTGCCAAGGCGTCAGCCCTTCGATGTTCGATGAGAATACTCGCAGGCGGCAAGAAGACGGAGAAATCTCTCCGAGGAGCCTACGAGAATGCCAGGCAACGCTGCATAGCCCAGGCTGAACGAGGCGAGCCGTTCTTGCTTGCTGATAAGATCGAAATGCAAACGCAGAAGACGGCCAAAGACGCTCTAGAACAAGGTGCTTTGATTTATTTTGGCCTCGCAACTCCATCTACAGACTCTTGAGATTTCCTTCCGTGTCTCTTGTTTCTAGTGCATTTCTTGAGGCTGGCCGCGTCACCTGCTTCGACCTTTGTGCCGGGTATCCGCCGACTTCTAGTGGTGCTTGCAGGTCAGTTTGGTCCTCGTTTGTTGCCGGACCCAGACGCCTAGCTGGTCCGGCAAGCTCCCAGCCAGCTTTGGCGCAGGTTGGAAATGAGTACTCAATGGGAGTTAGGTCAAAAAGCAGGCATTTTCTTCGGACCTGCTTTCATTTTCGAGAAGGGGTCTCAAGATGGGTGCTCCAGAGAGGTCAATTTGACCTCTCTGGAGCCTCATTTTGAGCGATTTTGGAAATGAGTACTCAATGGGAGTTAGGTCAAAAAACAGGCATTTTCTTCGGACCTGCTTTCAGACTCTTCAGAGGACTCATGAAGAAAAATGAAAGCAGGCCCGAAGAAAATGGCCCTTTTGAGAGCTAACCAGCACTGAGTGGCCATTTCCAACTTGCTCAAATCTCGTCTGAGGCTCTCCGTGAGCTTCAGACGAAATGAAAGCAGGTCCGAAGAAAATGCCTGTTTTTTGACCTAACCAGCATTGAGTACTCATTTCCAGACCTGCCCACTTTGGGTCCCAGACCACTTCCAGAGACTTGAGGCCTTGATCTGCTTTGCTGAGTCAGCCACATCCACACTCGATTGCTCCTCTTCGGCATGCAGATCTGCCCTGACCTGCTGGCATTGCTGGCCTTGTCTGGTTCGATGACCAGCCTCACTTCAGAACCATCCTCATATTTATCTAGTCTTCGGCATTTGGAGTTGATTTCTCATAATCTCAGTCCAAAACAACAGCCTCCAGATGCCGGGTTCAAGTCCATGGTGCAGATGCGTTGGTTTGCAAATTCATTCGTGATGCGGTGGGCGCAGACAAGAGGAGCTATTTGTGCTACGGTTTTGGAAGAGATGAAGCGGACTGCAAGCGAAGAAACAGGTGTTGCGCTTGAGGTCGAGCCCGGTCGTGAAGTAGATCCTAATGGTCCAGCTTTGGCGGATGGAGATGATGTTGCGGCACTGGAAAACTGGGAAGATGACTTTCCTCAACCCATAATCGAGAACGAAGGTGAAGATGTTGGTCCATTTGATGCCATCCCTGCTGAGCAGGCTTCTTCTCCAAATAAGAACTCAAAGAAGGGCAAGCCGGACGAGGATAATAATAAGCTCACGGACTGGAACAAGTTGTGCAGCTTTTATGACGCACTAACCAACATCACAGAGGATGAGATGAGGTTCCACGAGCGGTTGCACCAGATTCCCTTCTGGTTCCACTTGTTACATCTCAAGTGTACCTTTGGACTTCAGTACATTGAGTCCCATTGTCCGGGTGCTCGTGTATATGAGGCCTTGTTCCCGACGTTGGTCCACTGCAACAACCCGAGCTCCTTCTTGCTTGCTGCAGCCAGAGAACTTCCTTCTATACTTTCTGAAGCTGTTCACGCCGCTTGTGCCCTCTTCTCGGAAGATCGCAATCGCAATAAGGAGATTCTGACCTTCCTCAGATTAACAGTCCGGCAGCAGCTGTATGAGTCCTACGACCCACTTTGCAACTTGTGGATCTCTGCGTTCTTGCGTGACAACTTCTTCAAACCAGAGCACATTGAGATCCTGAAAAACTTGAAGAACGAAATGGGAACGACAAATCCGTACGTATCGGAAGAGCAGTTTCGTCACTACTTGAAGACCCCAGGACTAGCATCAGTAGGAAAAAGCGTCTGTCAACGAGTTGTGCTTAGTGGTAGTTCTTCGGACAGTACTGCGGAATCCAGCTGGCCTTCGGTGAGCAGAGCAGCCAAAACAACTGCTAGTGCAACAGGCCAGTGGAAGTTGTCAGCATCGCGTGACGATTGGTTAACCAAGATGCCACACTTTCACCACATGCCGCCTTTCGGTAGTATGCAAGAGCAACCGCCAGTAGTAGACACTGAAACACTTCAACACGCATTGACGACTCCGGGACTTGCTCGCGAATCTTTCCTCAACTTCTTGCGCCAGAATGCTTTGCCAACTCTAAAGTGGATGGACGAGTTGAGGAAGTACGAAACGATGCAGAGCGAGACCAAACTACCTCCGGAGGTCGAGCAACTACTTGAAAAAGTAAAGGCGTCGATTATGGAGGACAAGACGATGGAAACGCATCCCAATACCTACTGGCTTCCATCTGCCCGCATCAGAGTAGTCCTTGGCTCGAAAGATGGACGCGGACCCAAGCGTCGCGAGGCATTGAACGTTGCTGGTAAAGTAGTAGTAAACGGAAGTCGCCTCTCAGCCTGGCTCAAAGAAGTCGGCCATTGCGTCTTGCGGGATTTCGTTGCCAACCTCTACATCTACGTCCTGGAGTTCTTTGACGGGTCTTACTCTGGTCTCAGCATGATCCGTAGTCTCGAGAGTGAGGATGTGGTGCTTGATCCGGAGAACAGTTGCCAGATCGTCTGTGGATTTCTAGCGGATTGCCACATCATGCGCCGATACACGCTCCGGCTGTCGCGTGGTCAGATTGGCTTCTCTGTTGATACGGAATGGATCTCCTTCACAACCTTGCTGGCTGAACGTGTAGCTGTTCTTCCTCTGAATTCCGTGGTGTTGTTGATCCGATACTACTCTGGTTGCCGAGTGAACGAACATCCAGAACCATCGAAAAACCGTACAGCACTGAAGGACATTCTGCTGGCTGAGTCCGACAGTGACAGGAAACGCATAGCAAAGGCACTGGATGCTACCATCGATCAAGAGCTCGGAGTGATTGAGGACTTGCGTAACCATGATAATCCAAATGGTGCTGCTGGTCCTCGTGGTCCACGAGTTTCTGAGACAGGACCTCGGGCAGACTTCGGTCGTGTCTTCAATGATTGGTATGTTGAGGCACAATGCACACGCTGCAGCAAAGTGGTTGCTTCAGTGCACAAGACCGAGGTGAAGAAGGGCAAGTCAGCAGGGACTTTCTTGTACTGCAAGTACATAGACCAGCTAATAATAGACTCTGACTCCAAGAAGCCGGCATCGCCTATGCCGAGTCTAGTTGTAGTAGAGGAGTTCGCAAAAAAAGCGTTCTCCAAGAGGCTACTCGAAGTACACGCCCGACAGTGTCCCCTTGCGAACGCTTTCAACTTCGTCAAGAAGCAAGGAGCTGGCGTCGGCCGTCGAGCAGCTAGACCTGTTACTGCTGCTGCAGGTGCATCTAGTTCGCCTGCCGCTGCGCCGCCACCGATTGGCGACGATCCTATGGACTGCACATAGAAGGTGCAAACTCATTCCCATGGCCGTCTCTACGTCTCAGCCACATGCTGGCAGACTTCTAATCTGCAATGTGAACACGGTATCTAGTATCTCCTTACTTTCTTTCGTCTTTCATTGAAAAACTCGTACGCCAATCTCGATAGTATCGCCTTCAAAGTCGTGTTGTTCAAGGATGTTCAAGATCACCAGTAGAAACCTCATCTAAATCCAAGTTACTCAGTAGTAATTTTGCTCATTTATACGAATCAAATGGAGTTCAAATGGCATTTCAGTAGGTATCTTATGCCGAGTACATGATCGCTATTGTATTCAAGTAAGTAAGTTCAAATCTATAAACGATCTGAGACACCAGATAGAAACCAAGTGAAAGAGTCGAAGGCACAGTGAAAAGATCTACATAAAATTACGCAAATTGTTTCAACTTATTTTGTTCTTGATTAAAGTGCCACCTCTTGTCCACTTTTGAACTATCTAACTCTTGATGACATTCCTTAAAGATCGAGTCATTTTTGCAATGGTATCCGAAAACAGTGACGCTACTCCTTTGGGGCTCTTTTTCACGTTCTTGATCGATGATGTGCAAGCGATATCGGACTTCTTAGGTCGACCAGATGCCAGATCTTCATCCAGTATTCTTCGAAAGTTCCGCTTAGATCCACTCGATAGAAGCTGCATCGCATCTACAGGCCAATAAAAATCGTTCGCCCAAGTTTTGCACTTGCTGGCACAATATGAGATGCCAGGGGGGTAGAGGTTGAGATGTTTTGACCATCCCATGTCCGACCTGGTAGGAGTTCAGTCAAGCAGATAGCCTCTGAAAATGGAAACGTTGGACCTCGGTTCCCACTTGAATGATCATCATGGTATACTTTCACACGCTCACAACACGCATCGGCTTAAGGTATTACGAACAGGGAAAAACTAGATTTGTTGGCTATAAATGGAGTGGATTTTAGAGACGTTCACAAGATTAAGATAGATTTTTCAAAAAATGGCTACTTCAGTCGGGATATGCTGCTCGCTTCTAAGATAAGAAGTGTAGAACCTGTTTGCTGGGTCTGGCGCGTATCCCTCCTGCTGCAGCACGTTGATAGGGATCACAAAAGACCCAGCAAGAGTGGGCTGCCCGGTTAAGCTGCGCCGCACATGGACTATGAAAAGGTCCACATCTTCAGGCGTGAACCCGTCCCCGCTTTTTCTGGTATAGATTTATTTGGTTGGTGTGTAGGTTAACTTTATTAGGCTGATGATGAACAAGGAGCAGCGCTTTTTCATGTAGTAATCTTGAATCCAGTAGCAGAATCGCTGACTCTAGTTGAGGAAACGAGTAGCGACCCACCCCCAACCTAAAACTTCAATCCAGGTACCTGGTCGTCGAGACTGTCAGTCCGGTTGGCTCTTCGGTGCCGCGATGCTTGAGCTTCGCCGTACGCTCCTGGCATCTCCGCCTGTTGTCGCTTTTTTTGTGAACGAGTTCCCCATCGATCGCCGTAAACTCGGACTGCGATTGTTGGTATTTGAGGGCAGAGCCTCTCAATTCTTCAGCGAAGCCACTCCGCATGCAGGACTCGACGAGGCTATTTGGGCATGTTGCAGAAAGATTCTGCCGCGCGCTTGAATCCGTCACCCCGAGTAGCCTCCACTGCTCTCGCAAGGCCAGTGCAACCTTCGAACGAGTGAGCCACAGCCTGGCATCTTTAAAATCCAAGCGCTCAACGTTGAGGTATCGGTGAACCGGCAAGACTAGCACTTCTCCCAGCTTGTCGTTGATGCCCAATAGAATAGAGCCGTGGCAGCTCTCTTGTCGGCGCTTCAACGTGTACCGGATCCGCCTGAGCCACTCGCTTTTATCTGGTGTTTCTGATGCTTTCAGTTGGATGAGCAGCCACGGATCCGCCGGCCTCTTGCATGTCTTTGGACGAACAGCCAAGTCCGCGCTGAGCTCGTGGAGGTTGCGAATTTGAAAGCTGTTGGACAGTAGTCCTTGCAACTGTTTCAAGCAGTTGGACTCGATACTTCTCGGAGAGGAGCCCATGCCTTTTTCTAGTCGGTTGGCGCTATAACTCAGATGTTGTTGAAGGTACTGCAATACACAGGAGATGTTGGATTCTAGTGCTGGTGAGATGTCTACTAGATACAAGTTGCCTGCTGGTAGGAGTGAAGATGTGACGACGCTGGTGGTAGTCTTCGGATTTTCGTCTCTGAGTTCAGTAGTTGTTGTGGTTGTATCGGCAGACTCTAGTCCATTTCCTTCATGTGTTTCCATTCTCATCTGACCCCAAGCATACAGGTTTCTGGACCAGATCTTGCTGGAGGTGGACCATGATTCCGATTATCTTGAACGTTGTGAGACCGTGGCGAGGTGGGGCCGAGATCGTGCAGCAAGATGGATCTCAGATTCTGGCCTCCTGGAGGAGCCTTCTGGAGCAGCAGGACCGGAAAGGATCTCCATTAATAGCTAGTAAACTAGCCTAATTTACTAGCTAATTAACCTAGCGACGCAGAAAAAAACGATTTTTGAGAGTGAAAGCAGTTTTACTTGTGATACTCTTCGCTCTATTAAGCCTGAGTGAAGACTGTGAAGTATAATATACATAGGTGGAGTGAATAAATGAAATAGGTGCTGTCCTTACTGCTAATGCTATACACCAAAATGGTTTGGCTTTGGGGTGGGCTGAGTGATGCATACATAGAATTGAGAAAAAGAAGAACATGCGGTCACAGTTGAAGGGCTCGAGGGACCCATCGCCATCTGCATCTCTATTAACCCCACCTCAGGGGTGCGTCGGTCCTTCTCCATGAAGTCCAACCTGCTTGGGGCAGCCACCCTTCCCCGCGGCATCCCGAGCAGGCCCCAAAGACGTTAGTCGGCTGTGGATGGTCTGTTCTCTTTTCTTGTGGCACAGGGCAGCTTTCCTCCAGCACAGAAGTAGAAAAAGACGATCCAACCCTCAGAGAGGTCACGCCATTCTGCAAGTTTAGTTTAATAGGCGTCCCGACTCCGCATCTATAGCTTTTTTTTCGATTCTCTTCACCTTGCTTGCACTTATGCTCACGCCCTCTCTACCTCGCTTGTCCCGCCTCTTCGGTGATTTAGGTAGTTAAGCTTAAGCTCTGGCCTTTCGTTTAGCTACGGGCTGGTTACTTGGGTCAGCTGATAGAAAGAACATTCGAGGAGTTGGAAACTGAAGTAAAACCAAAGAGAGGCTTTGATAAAAACGAAAAGAGTCTCTGGCATCAGATCGCCAACTCTAACAGGATCGAAGCACGGGGATTGTCCGGATTCCGCAGCTGTACATGATAATAAACAGGAAGCAGGCGGAGAGCCTATGTTCCAAACTTTCTGCGAAGCTACAAGCAGGTTAGCAGGCCTCATCGATCGCTGGAAGAAATCATTGGCTAGTCCCGGGGAAATGCTCGAGCCGGAAAAGGAAGCGGGCGCGGGTTCTTCCGATGGCGGTGGTGCTGCTGCGTCAGGTAATGCAGGAGACGGCCTCGCACAAGGAGGGGACGCCGCTGGTGCTGGCCACTCGGGTAAAGCAGCGTTGGCGCTGCAGCGCCTGAGCCTGGCGGAGGTTGCTCGAGCACTTGGCGGCGCACTGGATACTCTCATGAAGATTTCCTTATGGCTACAACATCAGATAGCCCATCTCTAAGTGGGGCGAGGACGTAAGCAACAGCATTCTGCTTCCACCTTCTATGAAGTAGCAGTATTCCTCAGAGGAAATATCTCTAAAGTACTAAACACTATATCAATATCGCTGAGTCTTATTCGGTCTAAAGTACTAATAGTAATAGAAATAGTAGTATTCCTCTTATAAATTGAATCTAGAAGTGGTTGTGGTCGGGTTGAAAATATTGTCTCCTCGTGATGGGAATACGATGCTCTCCTCTGAAGTATCCAGTGTTGAATGTAGATCTCAACACGACCCCAGAACTTCTTACATCTCATAAAAGCCGCAGAAGCAAACTCACACTGTCAATGTTGTAGGGGAAGTCTAATTTTTCGAGGTGCCGCCGCGGAGATTCTGGCGGATGAGGCTGCTAAAGATGGCACTGCTTCACTTTCACTTAAAGAAGCTCAAGATCCTGAAGAGCAAGAGGAAGACGAAGAGCCAGAGGGTTTTATCCGTGCTGCTGCAGATGATGCTAGCTTTGTCGATCTTGGATCTGGTGCTGGTGGTGTGCTGCCACTTCGTGCTGATGGGGATGGCGTTGGGGAGGCTAGTGTTAAAAATGTAGGACAGCAGTCTTTTTAAATACGGAAACTTCATCGCATCCATTTTGATTCGCATCGGTCTCCCTTGTTGTTGTGCTGGTAGGTACAGTAGCAGTTTAAGACGAGTCAAATAAAGTGGGAGATAAGTGTAGAAAATGAAGTGCGGAAAGCCCTAAGCCTGGCTATGCTAGAGTTGAAGAGCGGTGGGAGAGGCGGCTGGGAGCGCTCTACTGGTAACACTGATTCGGTCAGTACATCTGCGAAGGCGGCGGCGCCACGGCGTTGGGGCGACCGGGCGCAGGCATATGAACGAAGACTGCACAAAAAGGATCCCTTCGCGGTCTGCCTAAGTGTTTGTGAACGCTAGGACTGCTTATTTTCACCCTTGTGGTGGTGCGTTTTTTATATAATTCCCGGCCTGTTTCAGTTGTGCAAATTGTGAAGGTTTTGCATGATTCTCATGCGGTTGCAAAGTTGTCAAATGTGTGGACCTTCTTGCTCATAAGTATCACGATAAGGATCCACATCATTAGCATGGTACTCCAGTGGTGTGATCTTTGTCACTATGGGATTGCAATGATTTCCATCATGTTCATGCTGTTGATGATCTTCATATTCATGAAAGTACTAGGATCATCGTGTTCATCTTCTTCATCTTCTTACTTCTATCATTTGCAGAACAGGGGAACTGGATCATATCCCCCCTTAATCTATACTCCATCGAATGAATGACGTGTAGATTACAATAATAATAGTGGTTGCAAGTTCGACTGTATTCCAGCGAATGAATACAATACGGAAAAAGCATGATGCATGTTATGACTGAAGATGAATAATTTTTGTTGCACAATATTAGAAACATAGGCTATTTCTACGTAGCCAAGTATAAGACTTAGAGTTCTTCTCCAAAGTCTTCTTCAGCAACATTCTCAGTGTTGTTTTGTTCTTCTCCGTTTTCCTCAGGGGCAGCGGCTGCTTCCGCCGGTACTGCCTCTGCTGGTGCTGCTTCTCCCTTTTTTCTGGCTTTCTTCAGCGGCGGCCCTTTTGCTCCACCGTCTTCTTGTTTACCTTTCCCCTTTTTGCCTTTGCTTTTGTCTCCTTTGTGCGGTTGCTGCGCCGCTTGCTTCTCCTTTCCTTTGTGGTAGCTGCTGCTGTTCTTCGTCGCCGAACTACTACTACTACTGGAACTACTAGAAGAAGAAGGGGCTTGCTTCCCAGGTGCCATTTTGTGGGACACCCGCGTCGACGTTGGGCAGGCTTGAACGAGGTTAATTGTATTCTCCATAACTCCCATGGATCCAACGACATCCAGGTTACTCACCGTCTCCCGAGCGTAAATTAAACGGAGAGTACAATTGTGGAAGAATGCGCTTCCTTCTTTCCTCATTTTCCTTGCCAGGTCCCAGCCCTCAGTCTGCATAGCAAGACCCATATCCGAGCACTGTCGACTGTAGTGGGAACTCATGTTCGGGCCGTGGTTGGATATCCACTCCTTCCAAACATTCTCCTCTTGGACAAGCATGCGCGATAAGCATAGTTGGAATGCTTTTGCGTAGTCGCCGTCCGACCTACATCCTTTCAAAGTTGCGACGTGTCGCTCAATGATCTCGTAGAAGATGTGACTCTTTACTCCGAGATCAGCTGGAAAAGCAGGCGGCGGGGGTCTTGTTGCAAGTGACACCTCGTTACCTCGGATTGCTGACATCAAAGATTGACGCCAAGCTTCCGCCCCTTGTAGTCGTTGAGGCTCTTTCGGAACGATTACTCTCGCGAAGCCCGGCATTTTGTTTTTGGGTAGTTGTAATCTATATTGTTAGATAATTACAAAATACAGCGGTAAACTATTGAAGAAATACTATACGGACACTAAATATTTATGACTAGAACCCAGTTAGACAAAGACGAAAAAAAAACTTTCGAGACAGTAAACAAGAATTATACGCATGGAAATCCGATAACGTTTAACGAACTTAAGAGATGCAAGTATAAACACACACGAGATCCGACAACGAACCTCGACGAGTAAAAAAAATCAAGTTTACTTTTTGGGTTTTGTTCTTGCGATTTTATGACATAGACTCACAAGTGTCGGCTTATTAAGTGCCTTCGTGAAGATGTCTGCCTTTTGCTCGTCAGTGGGGCAGAAGTGTAGATCTAGTCTCCCTTCTCCGACAACTTGGCGGATCCAGAGTAATTTAAGATCCATATGCTTGACCCGACGAACTTCTGGCGATTCGCCGACCGCTTTCGCGCTTCGGTTATCGATCATTAAAGGAATTGGAGCTAAAGACTTTTTCAAACGGCCATGTGGATCCGTCGATTTTGATTGTCGGCTATTGCCTAGATTTTCAAGAGATTCCTGAAGTAGTCTCCGGAGGTAAACTGCCTCCCGCGCGATTTCAGTCGCGGCTATAAGCTCCGCTTCTGTCGTTGATAATGCTACGACAGGCTGCTTTTTACTTCGCCACGCGATGGGCGTGCGCTTGGTTTGGCCTAATTCGACGAGGCCTCCACTGACCGATCTACGGGTCTTTTTACATGTTCCCCAGTCAGCATCTGACCAGGCTTTTGGAGTTAAGTCACCGTCGCGACCATCAATGTCTAAGGCGAAGCTCCGCGCTTTGCGGAGATATCCTAATAATCGATCACACACTCGCAGGGCCACTGGCGTGGGCTCCTCTAGACATGTGGATAGGTATTGAACGACATACGCAATGTCATACCGTGTTGATGTACATAGATACATGACCGCGCCGACAAATTTCCGGTAGGTCGATTTTTGTACGCGTGTAGCGATTTTCGGGCGAGATTTCTCAGAAAGCTCTTTTTCGAGACGATCTATCTCCGCCCGTGTTATGGGAGTGTCGCACTCTTTCAGAGTTTTATCTGGGTGAAAGTCCTGCAGAATCTTATCGGCCAGATTTTCTTGACTCAAGGCCAGCCTGCGTCTCTTCTTGAGAACGTTGATGCCTAGAAACTTATACAGTAGTCCGCCGTCCTCGAGCTTTTGCGGTTCACACGTATTGTGTTCGAACCTGTCGAGGATCGAGCCTCGAGCCGCGGCTATGTCCTCTTTCCGACCTAGAAAGACTATGTCATCCACGTACGCGAGCATGCACACACGGCGCTCGCCGTGGAAAAACATGGACGGTTCGTTTAAGCTCTGTTTCCAACCGGAGCCGGTGGCGTGTCTTGCGAACGTCTTAGCCCAGAGAGCTGGAGCACTTTTCAATCCATACAGGGCTTTCTTGAGTTTCCATCGGACATTTTCCTTTCCTTTGCGCCACTCGGGGGGTGGTATGCAGTAGACGTCCTCGCCGACTATGTCTGCATATAGGAAAGCTGTCTTGACATCATATTGCTCGAGATCAAAGTCTAGCGCCATGGCTATCTTGAACATGAGCCGCATACTTGGGATCCGAGGGGCGGGCGAGTAGATGCTCTCTTGGTATTCTACTCGGTTTCCGAGCACGACGGCGCGACACTTGAGTCGCCCGCACTCTTTGACATTGTATAGTACTCGTATCGGCACAGCCTTCGCTCCTGGAGGCAGGTCGTTGGCCGATATTTCATCGAATATGTCTCGTCCCTTGATCGAGTTTAGCTCTGACGCCAGCGCGGCGGCCCAGCCTCCTGGATCCTCTGCGAGTGCTTGTTTTCGCGTCAAGGTCCTTAGCAGGAGGACATACTCATCGTGGGTCAGAGCGTCCGTAGTGTCGCCAATCTCGATTTCTGATCGATTCTCGATGATGTTGGCTATAAAGTCGACACTCTGAGGGGGCAGGTCCTCGATGAATGTGACTGCCGCAGTGTGTCCACTGGGAAGTAAGGTCTCCTCTTCCTTGTGCTTACTGCGTCTCTCCAGTTCTCGCTGCAGGTTAAGGTGTACAGGCCGACCCTCTAAGCCCATTTCCTAACGGAGCGCTTCCGCGAGTGCCACTGATCTATGGCGACCTTTCGAGCACTGGAGCACGAGCTTTCCGCTCTTTTTGAGAAGTTTGGTCGCATCGCTGAGGAATTGCGAGTAGCTCTCATGTGTCTTGATACCATCGGACACTTCAGCACAAGAGCCTGTGCTGTTTCTTTGGAATGTACCTAGCTGGATCAGCTGGAAAATATTTATTGACTCGGAGAACAGCCGCGCCGAGGCGCTTAAGCTTGGCGGGGATTTTGTCTCCACAGCTGAAGAGTTGATACCGACTCAGATTCTTTGGAGCTTGGAGTTTCTCCAACATATCGCGCGGGAGACGGACTACGGGCCCCGACTGTGCGGCGTCTGCCTTTTCTGGTTGTCCACTGTCTCCACCTTTGTCCGGTTTCGCTTCGGGAGCGATGGACGGGCGGGATGAATCCCCCCTGTATGTTGGCTCCGCGCCAGAGTCTACTTCCCTGGTCCTGATGACCTTTTTCTTCTGCTCGTCCCAGACTAAATAGTCTGGCGATAGGTGCGAGTATCCTACAAAAACACCCGGAAGATACGCGCGCTCCATCTTCGTTTTCACGAAGTTTTTGTATCGACAAGGCGTCCCGAAGGTCCGCATATGCTGCGCGCCAGGCTTGACCCCGTTACGCTTTTCATAGGAGCTCACGCTCCCAAGTATCGCGCGTGGCGACCTGTTTAATGCATAGCAGAATGCCTGTGCTGCGCAACCCCAATAGGTGTCTGGGGGTCGCGCTGTATCTAGGAGACACTTCATCCCCTGCATGACGAGACGACTATGAACTTCTGCGCTACCATTTTGCGCCGGTGAGTACGGTGATGTCTTGCGCGGCCTGATGCCGTGCTTTCTCAACAGTTTGAGGAAGTCGCCGTCGAATTCTTTTCCGTTGTCCGAGCGGCAGGCTTTCGGCACTCCAAACATGTCCATCCATTTCTGGAGTCCGGTGTATGCGTCGCTTTTGCGCGCAATTGGGAAGACTTCTACCCACGAGTCATATCTATCCACGATGATGGCCCAGTAGCGGTTGCCGCCTATCGATTCAGGTAACGGCCCGCAAAGGTCCACGCTGATTGTGTGCCCAGCTTCGGTCGGGAGGAGAAGTCGTTCGTGCGTTTCTTTGCTGAACGGTTTCCGGCGAGCCTTGTTCAGTCGGCAAGCCTCACAAGACGGCATGTTGTAGGTTGCATGCCCCATCCTGTTGTGGATGACCTCTTGGGTCACGTTGAGCTCTCCCGAGTCCAGGTTAGGCCTGTAGCTGAGGCGGAAGAAGTATAGTCCTCCCCTCTTTGTGATTGGGATCAGCGTCCCGCTAGGTGTTCGCAGTCCGTCGAAGTTTTCTGTGACGGTAAACCCTGCGTCCAAGAGCATGCTGAGACTGTCGACATTTCGCGCCATTTTCGGATTATAGTACGCACGGCGAAGGGCCAACTTATGCCCGTTGTCTGCCGTTAGTGTCCGTAGTGATGCCATGTAACCGCCATTAACGTGCGACCCATCCGCTTGTTGGATTTTCCCGCCGTCTTTGGTCAGAGCACGGATCATGTTGGAGTCTTTGACGCAAAAAATTGTGGCTCCACTGTCTAAGATCCATTCAGTTTCGATCTCATCGCTGACAGTGTGCAGAAGGATGCTTTCGAATTCTTGAACCGTGCGCATGCGCGCCTGATCCAAGGGCTGCCGAGTTCCTTCTTTCTGTCCCGTCGCGGACTGATGCTGCGACGTGTCGAGAAGTTGTTTTTGGTCGCCCTCGCTGACGACTGGCTCGCAGATGGGACGCCCATCCTTTTGCGAGTCTTGCCTGCACGCACACGAAGGAGGTTGTCGCGGCGCCAGACTGTCTTTGTCAATAGCATTGACGAGATCAACTCCCTTCTCACGAAGGAAATCGATCCAGTGTACACTTCGTTCCTTTGCTCCATGCGTCCCATGGAGGCTCTCTGATCCAGGTGGACGCCACCCGCCACTGGATCTCCTTACCTTGGGCACGGGGACCGAGTACGATACTAATCCCGTCCCAAGGTTTTCCATCCTTCTCTTTTGAGATTCGCTGTTGAGTCACAACGGCGGCACAGCGCCGCCGAGCACTGTGATGCGCGAGGCGATGCTGTCCTTCTTCTTGCCTGACCCGGATGGATTGGTAGTCATGCCCTTAGGCTGATCCTTGTTTTGCGATCCTCCGTATTTTCCTCCTTTACCTTTTCCTTTGCCCTTACCTTTACCTTTTCCACTGACCTCTGTCTTCTTTTGAGCCTGCCTGGAGAGTATCTTCTTTGCCTGTTCGGAGATTGGTTTGGTGCACTGCCACATCGTGTGCGCCGAAGAGCCACAGTTGTAGCACGTGCCAGCTTTGTGCTGTTTGAATGTTGCAGGTGGGTCCGTGACTTGAGAGACTTCCTCAGCGCCCGGCGTGCGTGTAGCAGCGCGCCCGTCCAAGTTGGCTTTGTTATGCAAGGAGTATTTTGCTTCCTTGACAACATTCTCCAACTCGAAGTCGCCTCTGGGGTCTCTTTGGATTCCCTGCATTTCTTGCGAAGGGATGTCACTCCCGATGCCTTTGAGGTAGCACATTCCTGCAACCTGCTCCATCGTCATGCCCTTGACTTTGGCATATATGATGCGGAAATCTCGCTCCGCGCTGACAACGTTCTTTGAGGATGCTTGGAACTCGATGAGCTGCCAAAAGTCATCCCAGATTTTCTGCTGTTGACGGGGATTTATCCACCGCTCTAGTTCTTCCAGCAGTTCCTCGACGGTTGCGAAGGTTTTCGTCGCAAGGTGGTCGGCGCATTCTTGTCCGATCTTGATGGACTGTTCGACGCGATAGACGAGATCACCCAAATCGAGATGACGCTCATACGTCGCGCGAAACTTTGCGAGCTTCTTGAGCCACATATCGTGCTCCTCAATCTTTTTGAGTGGCACTATGTTTTGCTCGACCTTTATCCTGCGGCGCGACTCCACCGTCTTCCACGGTGTTTTGTCTTCATCCTCCTCCGCCGGTGGAGGGGTTTCCTCACCCGTTTGCGAGTGGTCCTCCTCTTCGTCCGATTTGACGAAGTCCGTATGGTTGTCGATTAGGCTACTGTAGATTTCACCGACTTCGTTGTCCTCTTTGAGAGTATTTATCTCCTGGAGACAAGCATCAATTTGCGACTTCAGAACTCGCTCTTCCCAGAGTGGGTCTCCCTCTTTCAGAGGTTTAGCACCCTCAGGCCAGTCTTCCCTCTTGATTTTGCAGTAGACGAATCTGCCTCCGCCGTGTGCTTCCGAGGGGTAGTAGTCTACTTCGGCATCTTCGTAGTCAGGTGAGCCGTCGACGTTGATGACGCCACGCCTGTGCTTGGTGCTGCCTTTTCTTTCGGCATTGTAGTATTCTGGCTCAATGTAGACAAACGCCATTCCACTGATGACATACTGCTCCAAGCGCTTCACGCGCGCAGCGTGAATTTTCATGGCTGGGGCCATTTTATCTCAGTGGGGTGGGATCCTGATCACCACCGAAGCACCCGAGATATCGCGCCCTGGCAAATTGCCGCTAGCTTTCCCACTGTGCAAGCCTCTTTATGGGGAGACTTTGCACGGGATCCGACTCACGTCAAAGGCCAAGTAACAAAATCTGCCGAAAAAAGACAAGGTGTTAGATGGACGTGCAGCCGTGTGTCGCGATATCGCCCCTTCCGGGGTTTCGGGCGCACGAACTTCTCCGCCAAACGAAGAAGGACGCGTCTTTTTGTGGGGTTGCGGTCGTCGCCTGGGCGAGCGCAGGTTTTTTGCTTTTGAAGCAGTCGCGTTTCGCGAAGTCTTGTTTTTCTCTTTCTTAGGTGCCGTCGGACTCAGTCCGAGGGTCTTTAGGTGGGCCGTGGCGACGGCTTTGCCCTGTCTCCGGTCGTACCGTGAGACTTTTTCTTTCTTGTATAGCTGAGGTCGTAACCAAAGCTAATCCGAATTACTGTCGAGGAGCCACACCCGAACAGCTACAGACTTTTGTTTACGGCTGCTGCTGACTAAGTCGGGAGCTTGGTGCCTTTTCTGTTTTGTTTTAGTTGCCCCGCCACTGGGCTAAAGTTGGTCTATTTTTGTGAAGCAGATGCTGAGTCTGCTCTAGGGTCGACGGGATCGCTCTCGACGTATCGAAGAACAATGCCGCCAGGAGAAACGCGAGGGGCCAAAATCCGACTGAATCGGGACTGCCACTGCGTACAGGAACGAAAACGCCAAAATTTTCTAACCTAAAAAACCAAAAAAAATACTAGACCAAAAAAGTCAAAAATTTGGTGGGTTCTAAGTCAAAAAAATTATTCTAGTGCGCGTATAAAAGGCTAATAACTCACTGTTTGTGAACACTAGGACTGCTTATTTTCACCCTTGTGGTGGTGCGTTTTTTATATAATTCCCGGCCTGTTTCAGTTGTGCAAATTGTGAAGGTTTTGCATGATTCTCATGCGGTTGCAAAGTTGTCAAATGTGTGGACCTTCTTGATCATAAGTATCACGATAAGGATCCACATCATTAGCATGGTACTCCAGTGGTGTGATCTTTGTCACTATGGGACTGCAATGATTTCCATCACGTTCATCTTCTTGATGATCTTCATATTCATGACAGTACTAGGATCATCATCCTCATCTTCTTCATCTTCTTATTTCTATCATTTGCAGAACAGGGGAACTGGATCACTAAGCCTTCGACTTTTCTGCCTAGATTTTAAATTTAGGCAGATTCTGCCTTTGTTTAGGCAGCTTGTTTAGCGGCGTGCCGCAGCGTCGGAGCCGGTAGCTGCCTAAAATTTCACCAGGGCATTCCCTAGCGGCTCGCTTCTGCGTTCCGGAGCCGCCTGGTGTCCCCGGAACGGGGCGGTGGACTAAATTCGAGCCGTTTCTCTGCTTAAACTTTGGCTTCTGCTGCCTAAGCTTTGGGCGTTTCGCTCTGCCTAAGTTTTGGGCTTCTCTGCTTGCTGTTTGGGCTTTTCTGCCTAAAGTTATGACTTAGGCAGAAAGGCCGAGGGCTTAGGCAGGGCCCCCCAGGGGTCCTTTTGCTGAGCTTCGTTTATATGCAGGCAATTGGAAGTGCCCGACTCGGGAAAAAGGTAGCACCAGGACGGACGACGCAAACAGAAGAAGAAAAGAAAGGCAGAACAATAGAAGCGAAGCGAGAGCAGGCTGCAGACAGTTTCGGCCATTTGTGGCGCGGCTTTGATGGCCGGGATGGGACGTTCGCTGTATGATGTTAGATGAGTAGGATACTGGAAAGAATATGACGCAGGTGATGTTTATATAATGTGCACATGATTTTGTAATAATATGATGACCACGTCGATCGAGGTTTGCCGGAGGAGGTTGCCTCGCCCTGTTATTCGTTAACCTGATTTCGATTGAATTTGCACGGGCTCCCTTCTATCTTTCTCCTGTGATCAAAATCGGGATGGGGATCGGCGTCAAGCCTTATCCCATTTTAGTTCGAACATTGGCAAGCAGATCCGACGTCGGGTTTAGGAAATGCTTGCAATTTGTAGAGAGTTGCTCACTTTCAGAGTTAATATGAATACCGATCACGATGTGCCCCTGGGGTACCCACACGCCGGGGCAGGGCGGAGGGGTGCCACATGGTTAACGTGCTACACTTGCGGGCCATGAAATCCTAGTGGGCTACGCGATACACCGCAGAAGCTGACGGCTGCGCCCTTCTGGCATGATACGCGCGAGCATTACAGGAAGCGTCCACGTTTTGGAGACGTGCTGCAAAGGTTACGCTTTTACACAGTGGAGGGGGGGGCATGCTGCTGGGCTGCAGTTTGGTGAGTTCGTGCACTTGGCTGCAAAAAAGCCTCCAGCTGGAGGCTGGAGACAGCCACGGCCACAAACTGAGCACAAGCAGGCGCATGCGTGTCGCTGATGCACTAGCGACATAGCCCAGAGACTGAGGGCGGGTGGAAACGCTGCCACAAGGATGAAGCACATGCCCACGGCTGACACCCCACAAGCGACAAAGCAAAGAAGCGCGCCCAGCTTCATCATGCGCAACGTAATGGACCGCCTTCGGCTGTTGCCAAGAAAGCTCCAGGCACCCCGAGCCCGCCGAGCTTTCTTTGCTCGCGCGCGTCTATTTTTCACGAAAGTGGCCGGCCTCGCAGCCTCTCCATAAAACACCACCGACGCAACCAATGACAAGTGGGCAAGTGGATCAAAACGACGGAAAAAAGCTCGGGCAGCGCCCTCAGGTATGCCGGTAGGTGTCTGACCGCATGACGCTGGCAAGAGGGACAGGCAAGCAGCTGGGGTGGGCCCTTCTTGGTCTTTTTTGCTCGTACATGCTCGAGACTAGAAGCGCAGCAAGACTGCACGGCAATGAGCTTGGGGGAAGCGCGAACAACAGGCCGCGAACTCATAAAGAAGCGAAGCGCTGGCCCACGGCAATCCCCCCGCTTGCTTTCTTTCATGTCTGACTGTGCTAGATGATATGACTGAGGCGCGGCTGTGCTGTAGGGCAATTGATGGCGGGTGAGGTTTATGAGGTTTGCTGTGTGGGTTTTGGTGGGTAAAATAATACTGCAAAAAGCAGCGGATTACCAACGGAGAGCTGACGCCCCTCGTGGGCGTGTCTGCGTTGGGGCCCTGGGGGTGATCTATATGCAAAATACATTGAAAATCGCGACACGCTGTAAAGCGCCACAAAAATAGAGCAATACAATAACACATCTGGCCGCCGTCGGCGGGTCGGCGGAGATTGCGGCGGCCGCTCTTGCAGGCTTGACCCCCCCACGGTGCAGCCGGCTTCCGCGGTGGGCGCCGCTGGCTTTTGCTGGAGCTGGTGCGCGGTCGCTGGGCTAGGAGACAGAGCAGGCCTGGGGCCGTGCGGCCGTGGAAGGGCTGCTGCAGTGGAAGTGGCCTCCCCCCTTTGGTGGGTCGTCGGGGGTCGGGAGCGTGACTGGAAAGAGAGGGGTTACTAGCCCAAAGCGTTCGGAAGGCTTCGCTCGGTGGCTGACTTGTCGGCCAGTCGTCGCTCTTGTCGGGATTCCTCGGCGACAGCTGCGCGCTGTCTGCGGAGGACCGTCGGCGCGTCAATCGGTTTCAATTTGCAAAGCCAGCAAAACCGTTAGCAAATTCTTCACGACTCCCCTGCGAGGGCTCGCGCGGGATGATTCTGTCCCATTTAGTGGACATCGAGGGCCATCCACTAAGAGGGCTTGGGTTTAGCTTCGTTATATATACACCTCGACCGCTTTTCTCTTGTTCATTGAAGCTGCGACTACGGGCTCACCCTTGTGAAACGATGCGAGTGAAGGTCCCAGATCAGCTGGTGCAATTCTATGGATGCACCATCTCCCATTTTAGAGACCCTCCACGAACAGGGCCGCCTGTCTTTCTTACGAGTTATAACCCACTTCCGAGGGGAAGTGGGCGGGCTTTTCTATGGGTTGCCTACCTTCAAGAGGAATATTAAAAGGGGCGCCATCTTCCAGAATCTAGATGGGCTCTGAAAAACTGGGAGAGATGTGCTACACTTTCCATGATCACACTTCGGAAGGCATGACTGCGGAGCGGCGCGGAGAGGGGGACCTTCCTCCCTATGCGCCTTTTTCAATTGGCAACTATATGATGCATTCGGCTCTTGGTACGCTGGAGTTTCACTGGGAACGCTTTGCAGAGGCCAAAGGCAAATTGAATTTTTTAAGCTGGAAAGAAACAGGCACGCCTCGGTCCTTTCAGTAAGTAAAACTAGGCGCAGCCTACTAAGTAGACCAAACAATAACAATGGCGCAACTCGATGCATTGCAGGGCATTTGCTGGCGCTCGTGTTTTGTTATTTGTTGCCTTTTACTTTTAGAAAATCTGCGCACTTACTCAAGCACTGCTAGTCGTAATCCATCGGATGGCCCATCTTATGCCACTATGGTCCTCCCAAGTTGTCCACAGCACGGCATCGGCGAATGGTTGCGGACTATATTCGTCGCCTTTTTCGCATCTTATTTCCGTGGCTATCTTCTGTAGGCGTAGTGCTGTTGTGCTGGGGTCGTTGGGAAGGCTTTTTCTTTCTTATTTGTCTCACTAGTCATCAGCGCAGGCATCCGCATCCAGGGGCGAGGGCTTTGTCCTTGCTGTGGTTCATCCTTGTGGGGCCTCCTGGCCTCTGCTGGCCCTCGCAGTTGGGAGGCCTCCGGGGTAAAAGGCCGCTGATGGCGGCCACGGTCGCAAGAGCAAGCAAGCCAATGGCCAAGGGCTCGGAGGGTACTGCCAGGCTGCACGGTGCAGGGGGTCCAGCCTCTCGCCTTTTGCCGCCTTCGGGGGCTTTCCTTATCCGGCGCACTGCTGCGGCGGCGAGGCGTGACGAGTAAACTATCGGAGGCACCTAGGGCGCAGGCAGGCACCTGGACGGGGACGCAGGCGGCCCCTGGGGGCCCGTATTTTTGAAGCCTCCCGCTTAAAATACGTCGGAGGCTTGTAGGCAACAGGCAGCCAGGCACCAGCTGGAAGCGGAAGGGATTAGAGCCCCCCCAGCGGTTGCGTTTCACGGCTGACGCCTTAGAGAGGGGCTTGGGGCTGCACGGTGCCCCCCCTATGCTAGGGGGGGCACCGTCGCCCCGCGCCTTGGGCCATATATATTGCGCGCCACAGTCCCAGTCTCCACGTTTTAAAAAACAGCAAACAAAAACGCAAGGGCTTCTGCGTCGACGAACGTCGCAGCAGATGGGGCTTAACCTAGCACCGGATCCAGGCTGCGCAGCCGAAATCAATGCTGAGAACAGAAAGTCGCTCAGCTTTTGCCCTGTCCTTGCCTCTAATCGAGCGGTGGAGGGTCGTGAGCTCGTCGCGAGTGCAAAATATTTTAGGGGGGCGAATTAAGTCGCTTCAGATCATCTCACACCCGCGCGTTGGGATTTTCTTTTTGCTTGGTCATTCGCTCAACCCTTTGCGCCTTCCTCAATGGAACAAGCAAGAACCGCAGTGCCAGTGGATGGCCTTTGGCATGCACAAGGCGAGGACGCTGTGGCCAGGTGAAACAGTTGATGCATGCGGTTGCGGAATAGTGGGCGAGGATATGGAGCGCGAACGCTGGTGGAAGGATGGCGTGCGCAAGGTAGCAAAGATGTTTGCGCTGATATCTGGGCCGGCGCGTCCACGTAGTGAGGCGTGCCCCGCTGGTCCGTTGCAGACGGTGGAGAGGAACCGGGAGGCGGGTGAACCGCAGACGGGCCCCAGCGAGTGCCCCCGCGAGCTGTGCGAGGACAGTAAAGTCGTGGCTCCGCTTTACCGAGTTGGTTACGCTGGGCAGGCCCCTCCTGTAGTTTTTTGCCATGTTTTTCGTTTATCGATTTGCTAAGTGGGAACGCTGTGCTGACCGGCACAAATCACCAAGAGGGCTGCTCCGATTGGCGGTCGGGTTGCACCGGTCAGCAGAGTTGGGGGTGGTGCTGATTGGTTGAAGAATTTGAGATCTCGCGCGCACTGAATCCATAGAAGGGCCGCGAGCTATGACCCATAACCAGATGTAGCTCCAGACAGCGGCGCTGATCGGCAGAAGAATTCGCGCCCTAGCGGAAGGGCTGCAGTCATACTGCGCGCATGGGCAGGAGAAGAGCCGCGCGCGCTACCAGCAGAGTTCTGCGCATCGGCGATAAACTTTGGACGGAGCTGTAGCCCGGGTCGGGTCACTGGGTCCGGACTATGCTATGGCCCGCCATGCCAGCAGGGTCTGGGCCGCGGGGGTACTTGCTCAGGCGTCGTGGGTTCCCAGGGTGTTCCCGTGCGATCTAACAGCCAGAGAAACTCTCCAGAAGGGGCAAAGGGCTGCGCGTTCTCATGGTTATCAGACTCGAACAGGCAGGCGAGAAAACCAAAGGAGGGGCAGCCAAGGGGCTGTGGCGCTTTGTGGTGCTCAGAGTCGAACAGGGGAAGGGGCTGGGCCCTCGGTGTTCTCATTCGATTGCCCCCACCGCGGGGCGGCGTGCGCTGCTGCTGAGTGATGTGCTGACGCGCCCGAGCAAGGTTCGTGTCGCTGCGCTCTTCTGGCGGGGTGTGTGGCCCGTCTTGCTTGTGCTGGTGCGCGCCGCTCCACTGCTGATCGGCGCGACTCTTCTGGCGGTCGGCGCCGTTCTTTTGCCAATGGACTGGCGCGGCCCTTCTGCTGGTCGGCGCGGCTTTTCTGCTGGTAGGCACAGTCTTGACGCTGGTCGGCGCAGAGTCTGCGCAACTTCGTCGAAAAAGTTTGGCAAAGCGTGGGGCTTGGTCTCTCTAAGTTGGCAACCTGGGACAGGCGGTGGGACTATTGCTGCCTGCGGTTTTTAAGGATTCTTTTATGCACGAGGTGGCGCCCTGGACAATCAGGGAACCCGCCAAAGACTACATGGACACGCGCTTGCAGCATTGGGGAAGAATTGTAAAAGCTCGTGGTGATGCAGCAGCTAGTGCTGGTCTGACCAAAGCAAACGCGCAGGAATCTTCTGGCCTGAGCATACCTGCTTCGCCAGGAGCATTTCCGAAAGACCAGGGCTTCCCCCCTGAATCAGCAAGCAAGGAAGGGTCGGCGCATGAGAGGCATTTTGACCGCATGAGAGGGAACGCTCAAAGGAAGAAAACAGAAATTGACTGGACTTGGGAAGATTTCCAGGCAACAACCCCGAACCCCCTGGGTGTTAAGTCAGAGATGCTACTTTTTCAATTATTATCTGACTGTAGGACATCTAGGTAGTAGTAAGTACCCCTCTAGGAATATTTATAGTCAACATGATTACTCGACAGCTTTTTTTGTTATCTTCTTAGTTAAGTCCTTTAAGCTAAAACTACATCGAAAAGGCCGAGTACAAGAACTGTGTCTGGTCCTCTTCCTGTAGAACAGGAAGATGAGTAGTTGAGTAACTCTCAACATTTGAGGCAATGCCAATTAATAATAACTCTCAACTTCTGAGACTGAACAACTAAATTTGTGGTCCCTTCTCGTTCTCGGTTTTGATTGTATTGCCTCGGCCTTTTGGGTGGATTGGATAGGCCACGCCCCGTGCGCAACGTCTGCGCCGTCCTTCCCACGGCTTTGGGCCACTCGGGTTCGGCTCGTCTGCTGTGCGTCGTGGGGTATTCTTTCGAGGTCCGCCTCCCGATCAGTGCCGTTGTGTTTGAGCAGAGTGGCTGTCTGCGGCCTCTTTCGTCTTCTTCCGTCGTTGGGGCTTTCGTTTCGTATGGCCTCCGCCCACGTTCATGCGTGGGCGTTGGCTCGAATCGTCCAGGTTACGCGTGCGTCCCTTCGTCTATATCCCTCGCAGAGTGGTCGGCTTTAGTTTACTCGTGTTGCGTGTCACCGAAGGCAGCACCTCTTGCATCGGGTGGCTCATTTGTGGAGTAGCGGCTCGGTTTTGAGGCATGGCTTCACTCCAGGGTCCTCCGCTATCGTGCCGGCCTCCGCTCATGGCTACCAACTTTGCTGAGGTGTTGCCCCCGAGTCTGCCCTCCGCCTTCTGGTTCAGGTCGTCGTCGTTGGTAGGTCTCGTTATTTGGCATTCTTGCGCCGTTCCTCCCTCTCGCTGCGTTGTAAGTTTGTCCCGTGTGCGGGTGTGAGCATCCATGCGCCCGCTCGTCTGTGATCGTGGGCGCCACCCTGTCGGCCATTGTGTCTCCCCTCGCTCCTGTCTAGGTTGGCCAGTGTCTCTGCCCCTCTCTCTGTTCGTCGTTTCTTTTTCATGAGGGGCGATCGTGTTTTTGTATGGTGGATTACTCGGGGGACTGTCTCTTTGATCGCCGACCCCTTGTGCCTCGTGCCCGCGGATCCGGGTTCGTTTCTGTGTTCGTATTGCGCATGCCATCTCTTGTTGGCTGTGGTCTGGTCCAATGATCGTGGTGTCGTGTGTGTTGTTCTGCATGTCTTCCACGGGTCTTCGCCCCTTCGGTGTCATCGATCGCTGGTGGGGTGTCGGAGTGTTTTTGGGTTATTGGTGTTTCGTACTCCTCCCCCCGTGGTGGACCGACCATGACCTATCCGAGCGTTCGGGTGGGTCGTCGGTCTTCCCCCTCCACCAGTTTCTGGTGGTCGAGTGTGGTCGTATGGGTATGGTATCCCTTGTGAGACAGGCGCGGCGACTCCAAGTGTCGCATCAAATAATCGAGCTTCAGTTTGCAGATTGGTCGTAGCTTGTACCACATAGCAACATAAGCTTTACCAGCCACAATATGAACCGCCTCGGGGCTGCTATCTCGGTGCCCCTGAATCGACAGCGCGCAGTCCGCTGAGTACTGTATTACGCCTATACAAGGTCGTCTGTAGCTGTACACTTCTCAAACAGCTTCTACTTATTGATGGGAGAACTACTAAGCAGTGTCTGCGTGAGATATTATCGTTGAAAGGCAACGGCTCTCCTTTGGAAGTACTATCACATTGAAAGGCCTCGCATATACGCGCAGGGCGATAAAAGAGGCCCCACGGCGTGGCATTATGATAGAAAGCGCTTTCCTCGGCTTCTCGCCCCCGCCACCTCTAAGAGCCAGGTTTTGCACCATGTGCTACAGTCGCAAGACATCCACTTCACGCGTGACGGATACGGTCGGCTTCGTGGTGAGATCGACGTCGCTGACTTGAATGCTTTGGATGAGAGTTTATTTTTCTTCGTGGATTATGATCAGATTGTTGGCTAATGCTATAAAAATCAAAATCAATATTAATATATATCTCTGAGCATTTTTTTATATTTTGCATCCCGGGCCGACCCTTAGCTTGATTTCGCTTTCCAATAATCTCGCTGGCTTAAGTAGCATGATCACCTCGACGATACTTCTGCTTTCCGATAGTTAGCATCATCTCGACAGTGCCCCCGCTCTCCCATAAGCAGAAAAAGCAGGAAAAGAAGAAGTAAAGTTGCTATCGTGTATCTATGTATAACTATAGGCACAATAGTTGAGGAGATCACACAGACAAGCCGTCCTCCGAAGTGGAAAAAGATGGGACTTCTCTAACTAGAGGTTCCGAGTTTGAAGATCTTCTCGCATCAGGTCTGCGACTTGAAGTATAGGAAGGAGCTGAAAAAGCAGCTGACGGGTGTTGTGCGGGCAAGCGAATCACTAGAGCCGAAGAACTGGCTTAAGTATATACTCGACTTGGGTAGCGATATTATCAAGAATAATTATGGCTGCGCTGGAACAAGATCAAGAACTGAAACTCGGTTCATGAAGTGTGTCAGAATCGACATCAACTGTGCCTAAGTATTGCCTACACTTAATCGCGTTTGTGTATCTGAAACTGAATTCATGGCCAAGCTCGTTCTGTGATGGGATCGACAGTACGTGTGCCGTAGCGTCATGGCTTATGTACTTGTAACAGTTGCATCTAAAAATGGTCTATTTGTTCTCTTTCTCACTACCACTAACTTACTGGGACTAAGTGTAAGAAGAGGTGGTCTATGGCTATATCTTTTGATGCCTAGAGCTAGATGTAAGCAGGGGAGCGCTTACAGATTTCCTCACCATGATAATCAGGCCACTTTTCAAAAGCGCTCCCTTTTTCTAAAAGACTATCAATGCGGAGACGTTTATGCCCGCTGTTGCCGACGCAATTTGTTTTCTGCGCGACCTGCTCACGAAGCACACCCATGTTTTTCTGCACGAGTGGGAAGTTACTTCGGAGTTCATTCCGATTCCCCTCACCAATTTACGTCGGTGGTGATCCTCTTTCTACAATCTCAAATCAAAAGTTTATAGAATTTATTGGAGTCGCAATCTGAGGACAAGCGATATCCAACGCGGGGAATTCAACTACGGGGGGAACATACAATACAGGAAAATTGCCGACATATCAGATAAAAAGCCTACATTCTCGCATGGTGGCGTTGCCTTCCTGCTCTAACGCTGCCACCAGATGATGCTGCTCCTGACAGCTGTAGTTTAAGGGCCCTCCCTCTTGCAAGTTGGTCAGTCTTTAGATATTATTTGGAGTAGTGTGGATATGTGCATGTGGAAAGACCATGGAATAATTATCATTTTTCGGGGATCATGGAATGCTTGCAATTTTTCCATTTTCTCTGCTTGTTTTTAAAGTGGTGCGATATCCTGGCTAGCCTCCCAAGCCTTCTAGGCTTGCTGGCCGGGGCTTCTAATCTAGCAAGCCCCGGCACCCTTTTGCTTCTGAGTAGGCTAACAAGCTGCCCAGAGCTTCCGAGTTGACTGGCGAGCGCTTCTCCTGAGTGCTGGAGGCGCAAACTTTTGCCAAGGCTCTTGAGATTGATAGCCGACCAAGGCTTCACGACCAGCTGCCTTCCCAAGGTTTCTGAGCTAGCTGGCCAAAGCTTCTGAGCTAGCCGCGCAGAGCTTCGCTCTGCTCTGTTAGCTGGCCGAGGCTTCCAGGCTAGCTGGCTCAGGCGCTTCGGAGCTAGCTGGCCAAGGCTTCGGAGTCAGCTGGCCATCGCATTCGCCGGCGCTGGCTTCTATCATCTAAGTAAGCTAGCCAGCTGGCCAGGGCTTGCTACTGCTCCCAAGCGAGTGAGCTGGCGGGATTTTGGTTGGCTTTAAGCTCACTGCTGGCGCGTATGATTTTGCGAAAGAAAAGGCGCCAGCCTTTGCACGTTTATTGAATTTTTTAACGGTGAGAGCACGTAGCCCACTGGCTAGCTAATGCGAATCAGCTAAGGGGCTACCCTTGGAGGGGCCGCTGAGGGGCTCGGCGTTCGTGCGTGGTCTGTTCTTTTTGGAGGCTGAAGGGCGGGGTGTGCGGGGGAACCATGCTCACGGCGATCGGGGGATCGCTTGGCCCTTGGGGTCGCCTCATTTTGTTAACGGAAGAGCGGGCAGCGCCAGGCCCATCTGAGCCCCCTCCAAAGGGGTCCCAAACAACGGGGACGCCCCCTTGGCTTTGTCCAGATTTGCGCTGGTCTTCTGTAGAATTTATTAGGGATAGCCCCTCGCTTTTTTTAGATCATATATGAAGCCACAACGAAGCGGCCCCTTTCCTCTTCCTAATCTTCTGGCTTTCATTGTGGCCAAAGTTTGGGCCCTTTCTAGACCGACTCCAGAGCCCCTGATGAATTAGGGGGAGGCAGTGCAGGAGGGTAAGAGAAAGCGAAACGGGCTCCCCTCGCGCTCGCCTCCTTGGGTTCCCACGGAGAGGCGGCGACCGCAGGTCTGGCCCCTCTCTGCGGGGTCGAGTAGGGGCAGCTTTGTATCTTAAGGGGGGCGCCCCTCTTAGGTAAAACGGTTGCGGGGGTGAGATGGCACCCCGCCCCACCCGATCGGTGGGCTTGCGTCATCATCGTCATCGACTCCAGCGCCCAAACTCGACCCAGATAGCCACGGACTGGCTCGCAAATGGTCAGCGCGGCGGCCTTCCATTTGGCTGGATTTGTAGCCGCCGGATTCTGTGCGGCCAGCATTCTTTCAAGGGAGCACCCCCTCGCTGTAGGGTCGCGATTGGCGCTGGCCTCTATAGAGGCCTACGGGGAAGCCCATGCGGGGCGGTGTTTTGCCCTTATCTGTTTCCCTGACCCTCTCGTCTTGGCCTCCTTCCTTGGCCTCTTGTCTGTGGGGTCTCCACGGGCTCCATAGGTATAAAGAGTGGCCCCGGCCTTAGGCCTCCTATCCTGCTTAGTTAGATAGCCAATTACACTACTGACCAATGCCCGCGAGCTTCCTAAAAAAATAGAAAGTTGGAAGTTTTTGGAAAGGCGCGCTTGATGCTCGCCGTCGATGGCTTTTTGGCTGGTGGCTGTGGCTCCCGGCTTAGGCACCCAGAGGCTTTAAGCTAGCAAGCTGGTTGCCTCTGGCTTTTAAGCTAGTTGGCGAGGGCTTCTGGGCCAGGTGGGGGTCCAGTTTCTCGGCTCTCTTGCGATGCTGTCCGGGCTCATTGGCTTTGGCTTCTGGGCTAGCTGGCTAGGGCTTCCGCTCTACGCTGGCTGGCTACTTGTCTATGCTGATTGGCTGCGTGGCTGACATGCGTTGGCGTTTCTTTTGCTGTTGGTTCTTATCTGCCTGCTTTTCAAACCCGGGGACTGGCGGGCCCCTTTTGGGGCCCGCGTACGGGGCGCGCGTGCATAGTCATACACATAGGCCTAGAAGGTGAGGCCTTTCACTCAGTACGCCCAACTATGTGCTCGGAGATATTCGCACTTAAATCGCCAGCAATTATTTTTTAAGGCCAAGACTTCGGCTTGTCCTCGTGGAGACCTCCTTAAGGAGCTTCTGCAAGGAGACTGCATTCCTTAAAGAATTTCGATTATAGAAATCCACTATAGGGCTCCCTTAAGGGCAAAAAATGACCCTGAGGGTCCCCTGTAACAAAATTGGGCTAAGAATATAGGAAGGCCCTCTTTATTGATGAAGCAAGTGCCACCTCTTTCTTAAGGGCCTCCGCTTGCTAGCTTAGTCATGGCTAGGTAGCTCGCTGCTTAGCCGTAGCTAGCTAAGCTTGCTAGCATAGCAATAGGATAGCTTGCCTGTTGGCTTAGCAGTGGCTAGCTAGCTTGCTAGGCTAGCCCTAGCTAGCTTGCTAGCTGCTTAGCCATGGCTAGCTTGCTCGCTATTTCGCCATAGCTAGGAGGCTCTCTAGCGGCTTAGCCGTAGCTAGCCTGCTAGCTGCTCGGCCTTAGCCAGCTTGCTAGCTGCTTGGCCATAGCTTATTCAACTGGATTGCTACTGGCTGACTAACCATAGCGGGAGCGCGAGCTGCTTGGCCATAGCTAGCTTGCTAACAGCTTAGCTCTGTCTAGCTTTCTAGCTGTTTCGCCATTGCCAGCGCGCTAGCTGCGTAGCCGTTACAAGCCTGCTAGGTTAGCACATTAGCCTGCAGGCGCGCTGGCTTCGGCTTGGCGCTAGCTTAAGTAGCCATTGCCAGCTTGCTAGGCGAGCCATGACTGCCTTGCCAGCTTAGCCCCGCGTAGCTACGTAGCTTGTTTCCGTAGTCATGACCAGCTTGCTACCTAGCAGCCTCGCCAAGGCTAACCTGCTAGCCGTAGCCACTCCAGCTCGGTAGCTTCGCAAAAGCTAGCCAGCTGACTTTGCAATGGCCAGCGCAGGGGGCCCATAATGGGCCCGCTTTCTGGGCATGCACTAGATAGGCCAAATCATGGAAATGGGGGAAAACTAAACCCAAAGCCCTAAGCAAGAGTCGCAGTGAATGCAAAGTCATTCGCCTGGGCGCCGAACTTGTTTTCGCCTTCGATCAAGAGTTTCACAGCTTATGACGTGTTTCAACATGATGGCTACACACTAGAGAGTGTAGAACGTTCCCAGAAATATGGTTTGGAATTTATATCTTAGGTTCGTACTAGCGTCATGGGCTAGTAGAACATTGAGAAGGCCTGCACACTTCTAGAAATATAAGAGGCATGAGTGTCGTTCTCGTAATTGGAATCGCTTACATTTGACAGACTGGGCATTTTTTCATAACTGGAGCAAGAATCTACTTTGGCCATGATCGTTCTATACTCAGACTGCTTAGCTATAGGTCTAATCGTTGTAGAAAAATGTGAATAGATCTAATACCATCATACGAGGAAGTTAGTCAGTAGATTAGTAACGACTAACGGGGAATAGCCCCCTAGCAGGCTATCACTTCTCAGCCCCCTTCCTTTCTATTAGCGAGACGCTTCGGTCTCGTCTTTCTTCCTCTCGTGTTGTAGCCGTGTGCTCTTGGGTCTTTTTCTCTCCAGCGACGCTTCACCCGCGTAATCGACGTGGCTGGGGGGTTCAGGTTAAAAGCTGCGCGCTACGTACTCCACTAGAGTAGGCGACCTGCAAGCTGTGTCCCCCATTTCCAACGCCCCATCTCAAGGGAGCCCCCGTAGCGGGGTGCGCGGCTAGGTTCGCTCCCCTCTACTTGTATAAATCTTCATAGTTCGCCTTTTCTTCCAAGAGAAATAATTGCTCACTTTCTCGCCATGCGAACTCCGATACAGGTTTCTTTCGATTTCCAATGAGCCCCAACGATGAGAAGGCCTTCCGCCTTACTACTTAATGGCGCTACTGCTGGAACATCCAGCAAAACAGTAAGCGAGTGAAGGGCACAGCAGTAACTGTTGCCAATTCTAGCCCTGTTGGGCAGAATGGTAATGGATAGGCCAACAGCGTGAAACTGCTCAAGGATCTCAGTCAAGAGGTCCACCAAGATCGTCAACCAAATGGCTACAGGGTCAGAATCACACCAATAGGAAGACCAACACGATCACACCAAGGGGATCGCCATCAGGGTGATCACCATAGGAGTGGAATACTATCGGGATCGAGAACATCAGCGCCGAGGCCCCTAGCGTAGCAAGTAGCTTGATACCATACCCATAGACATGAACGGGCACACTTTGAAACTGCACGAGAATCATTAAACTGAATGGACTTGCTCCAGCCTTCGCAGGTATAGCGAGGGGGGTACTGTTTACAACTTGACTCCCCTGCGGGTCTAGTTTTCTAGGTTTTCAGTGTTCTAACGTTCTAGCTATACCTTAGAGGCCATCGGGTCAGCTTCAATCTTTTCTATAGCCTCACCAGTTTGCATCTGCGTCGCCTGAATAATTAAGCTCTTCGCCGTTCTTCTGTAGATTCAAAATGGGCGCCGAAGGCAAGAGCACCTCTCGCCTCGAGGAATTCTCGGGCAGTAGCAAAGACTTGCCTTGCTTCTGAGATTGGCTCGACAAGGTCTATCCTCTGCTGGAAGAAGCAAGCACGGGCGCCCACCTTAAGGACATTCTGGAAAAGAAAGAGAAGGCGGAGGAGGTGCCTGCACTCGATGCAGTACAGCTAGGCCGCTGGTAAGCATCTAAAGAAGGTGAAGGCTGTTGTAGCTTTGAACGCTCTCCCGGGTGACTCGCCGGCTTTGGCTGTGGCTAGAATGGCCTCTCCTCAGCGCGTCCCTTCGCTCTTGGCTTCCTTGTGTCAATAGTACGCAAGTCAAGAAACCAGCGCTCGTTTCTCCGGGTGCAAGCAGATGGTGGATCTTCAGCCTTCGGGTATGGGTGTCATCAGCCGGATCGAAGGAAAAGAGGCCGTAATGGCTGAAACTCTGCAGAATAAAACTGACGCGAGAGAGCTCTTGGCCGCGTGCGTCTTCATTGGCGCCGATAAGAAGTCCGATGTAGTATCATCTTCCATGTTGGCACGCCAAGGGGCGCCACTTGATGTCGCCCAGCCTTCTTTGCGCGAGTTCGCGGCTCTGCAGGACCTCAAAGAAAGGAGGCGAACACGAGCAGGACGCTGCTGCGCGTGCAGTAGTAAGCCTGAAGAAACAGGCCCAACCCTTGAGGGATAAACTTGCCCACAAGGGTAAAGGAAAAGGAAAGGGCAAAGACCCGCACAAGAGAAAGGCGAAGAAGGATGGGGAGTGGCGCCCGCACTGCAACAAGCCTGGGCATCTTGAATCTGGGCGCTGGGCAAAAGATCCAGGCAAAGCTCTCAAGAGCTTGCGGGACAAACTAAGCAAGAAGAAAGCTGACGGCAATCCGGTCATTGTCGGCGATGGTGACTCCGTTCAGGCCGGAGACCATCAGGAAGGCGCTGACATGGCTCCCAAAGCTGAAGAACAAAGCGAAGACCCTACCAAGATTCAAGAGCTCAGCCGGAGTGCGTTCGTGCTTGTTCTCCGGGTGACTTGGCTCACATGGGGCCCAAGTGTGAGGAGACCGAGAAGATGCGCGCGAAGGTTCTGAAGGAGGTGGAGCTTTACAACAAAGAGAAGGAGAATGAGAATGAGGGTTACTTTCTTACTTCCCAACGATAACGAAGAAAAAGAAGACAAATCCTCGATGATGGATACTACCGGAGGCGTCGAGATGTCGGCCCCTGCTGAACCTACTTTGTATTGGTGTTCTTCTGTGACTGGTGCTGAGGTATTTGCCGCGGGCGTGCTGGGTCATGCGTCAAATTTTCAGCCTATTGGGCATGTGTTCAACGGGCAACACACAGCAAACCAGAGCGACAGAACAAGAAAAGGAGGAGGCAGGTGATTAGTCGTCGGCTTCCGAGTCGTATGGTCGGGCTTTGGATGAGTGCCAATCGGTCCCATGTGTTGTGAGTCGGTTGGCGGCACCGGCACAAGCCCAAGACAACAAAGGCCACCGGCCTCACGTGAGTCGGTAAGGACAAGGTCGGACCTGTACACGGGTACGAGTTAACGTAGTTCATCTTCGTCGGCCACGGTAGGTTCGGCCAAAAGTAGGAGCTGGAGGAACAGCTTCGGGGCGCACGCTAGTCCTGCATTTGTAGGTGGGCAAGCGCGAACGACGCTGCGCCATAAGCAAGCCTTCGGGAGGGGGGCCGGCAGTCCAAGTGGATTGCTGACTCAGGGGCATCCCATCACATGACGGGCGACAGATCTTCGCTCAAGAAGTTCACAGGTGTGACGCTTCCACTGAGCACAGCCGGCGGCCCTTGTAAGACAAAGGCCTGAGCTGGGTACTTTGAAGCTAGTCGCTTACTGTTTGGCGATGGGGCTTCATCGTCCTGATTTGCGTCGGCAGCTCCTCTCCGTGGAAGAGCTAACGCAAGCGGGCGGCGAGCTTCGTTACGCAAAGAACTCGCGGACTGTCTACGATCCTTCGGGTGAAGGGCGCGCTGGCTGCTGAGCTTCAGAGCGGAGCGCTGGCGGCAGCTGTTTTATTTGAAACAGAAGCGCCAGCGCGCAGCTCATTTATCTCCAGTGTGTCAAACCCACAAAACAAGCTAAGACTGCGGCAGAGGTTAGCGCGCTTCAACGTCTGGGGCCAAGTGGTTCCTTGTCCGGATTGTGCTAAGGGTGAAGCGTGTGGCCAAGTGTCTTACAAGAAGCAGCGGGGCCCGAGTTACATGGTTGAGAACTGGCATGACCAGGCCGATTGTGACTTCATGGGGCCGCTGCCAGCGAGTCACTTAGGTAAAGAGTACGCTTTTGCCTTGATAGACTCTCACGCATACGGATTTGGTTGAAGTGTGTGCCATATCGCAAAAGTCTGACTGTGGTGCAGCTCTAAAGCAATACTGCCGTGAGATGGGCAGTAAGCCCAAAAGGGTTCGCGCTATCACTAATGACGAGCCTACACTGAAAGGGCCTGGCAGTAAATGGAGACTGACACGGGCGGGATTGGGCATCCAGGTCCACCTTACGCATTCACTTCCCTACGAACCTCAACAGAATGGCAAAGTCGAAAGCTGGACGCGCACGATGGCAGACGCCACCCGGGTGAATATCCAAGGCGTAGGCCCAGCCGTCTGGGACTGGTGCGCGCGCTGCGTTGCGTACGTGTTTAACCGTCTACAGAGGAGGAAAGACAAGCCAGGCGCGCCTATCGGCAAAGGTTCAACAAACAGGCGCCCCTTAAGCACCTAAGGGGGCGTGGCTGCATGTGCTACGCCAAAATCCATGCGCAGCTAAGAAAGCTGGTGGACAGATCTGAAGAGGGGACCTCTCTCGGATATTCTAGAGAGATTCCCGCTTTTCTTGTAGGTGTATGGCACAAAGGCGCCAACGGTGCGGAAAAGCTTGAGGCCATCGAGAGTGCTTCTGTGAAGTTCGTGGAAGATTGTCTCACTGATGAGGTAGATTCTCTTAGGGCTGATGGCGGCCCGTTGCTTATGTATGAAGCGGAGACTGCGTATAGCTGATCCGGCCGATGTTGTAAGGAGGAGTCGCGACCTCTGTGCAGCACTCGGAGGGGGCGGCGAGGGTGAGCGGTCGCAAACTTCAGAGGGGGCGGATAGCCTGGAGGCCAAGAGAAGGAAAACGGAGAACCCATCAGGCGCAGATGGCTCTTCAGGAAACAAAGCGGCTGACTTTGATGCTGGCAAAAGCACAGCGAAACCAAACAGACAGTCCCTGGCGCTCAGCCGACAGATTGATGGAAGCCCATCGTCGTCTTCATCAGCTGACGGCCAGCCACCGGCGGCGGGACCGATCAACCAGCACAGCAGCCGAATCCAAATGGGTCGACTGAGTCTCCTGCCGAAAGAGGCAAAACAGAGAAAGAAGTGGAACGCTTAGGAGCGGGGCAACTTGATTCAAGTAGGTAGGTTCCACGCGTGGGGCAAGGTCCTAGGCGACGCGCAACAGCCTCAGGGAGGTCCTGCGACGGATTCCCCAGATTGTTCGCATCTAATAGATGACGACCCGAATCCCTTCAAGATGGTCAACCGTGGCGGAACGGTGACCAAAGTACGGCTTAGGTGGGGCCGTCCTACGGGCTTGACAAAAGAACAGTGCCCGCACTGGGCAGCCAGTGGCTGAAAGGAGAAAAAGAGAAAAGGAATGCAGCAAGAACCTCCGCGGGATGACATAGTAAGCAGAAGCTAACGCCGCGAGTGCGTTTACAGCTTTTGGAGGTCCTATGTTTATGCTGGATCTTGAGGAAAAGGAAGTGGCAACGTCCTCTGCTCTTACTGCTCAGGTCACTCGTGCAGAAGCCATGAAGGGCCCTGACTCTGTGAAATTCGTGGAGGCTGACAACCTTGAAAAGCTGCAGCTAGAAAGCTGTAACGTTTGGCGCGCTCTCCATGGTGGTGAACTCAAGGACGACGATGAGACTGCCCCGCGTGTTGTCATATACACAAAGGAGCGACGTGGTAGATACAAGGCTCGCCGCGTTGCTTAGCTTTAGGCAATAGGTAGACGGAAGCTAGTAAGGCTGAGAGCTTCTCGCCAACAATCTCGCGCGCGGCTAACAGGGTGCTGCTAGGTGATGCTGCTGCCAATGGCAAAGCCTTGGGCCAGTTTGACATCTCTAACGCATTCGTTAGAGGCGAGCTGGGGGATGATGAGCGTGTGCTCATTAGACTCGGAGAGCATTGGTCAGCGGACCCGCGTGGGGACGTTGTGAGACTATTGGAGAGCCTTCACGGACTGAAGGCAGCACCTAGGAAGTGGCGCGATTGCTACTCTAGCTGCCTACTGAAAACAGGTTGGGAAAGGTGTCCCAATGAGCCTGGTCGCAAGGGTGTAAGTATCGCCACCTATTTTGATGACTCCCTAGCTAGCGCCAACACACCGGAGGAAGTGGACAAAGTGACCAGGGAAATCCTGGCGCACTTCGATGGTAGAGCAATTGACGCTGAAAGGCTTGCAGACAAGAGAGCCCACGCCCGTGATATCTTGGGGGTGTGACTGTCGTACGCCAGAGGGTCGAAGGATGGAGATGGAACTCGACTCAGGTCAGTCCATCAAGAAGCTAGCCGAGAGGTTCAAGGTAGAACCAACCAGGTAGGGCTATTCAGTCGCCTGGTGTTTAGGGCGATCTTACTGAATGCGCAGAAGATTCAAACTCCCCACTGAGAAGTCTCACTCGTCGGAGGTTTGTAATGCAATGACTGCCACACAAGCAAGACCAGACTGCTCATTTGCGGTGAACCGCGTTGCGAGGCATGTCACGACTCTGACTTCGGCACTCGTAACAGCTCCAAGACGTGTTCTGCGGTACATGCTGCAAGCAGCGTCTTGCGGGGTTGAGTACAGTCCAACCCGGGAGAAGGAATTCTTCCAGACCTATGAGAAAGTCCGCAAGAGTCACAAGAAGTCTGACTCGCGAGACTTTGTGGCGTTTTCTGATGCAGATTGATTATGCGGGGCGCACAGTCACACTGTGTAGCTGCTCGGGTAGTATGCTCTACTATAGGGGTGCTCCAGTTGCTTGGAGCTCTCGGAGGCAATCCATTAGAGCAGCTAGCACTTGCGGGAGTGAGTGCGTGGCACTGTTCGACACGCTCCAACTTGTGAAGTCTCGAGGCTTCATGGGGTAGCATGCGTCCAGCGCTATGCTGCCACAAATTTTCTGTGGCAATCCGTCTGCTATCGTGGTGGCTGGCAGGGACCTCCCTACCAACCAAGAAAGCGGAGCATTTCCAAATGCGTTCTCACGCGGTGAAGGATCACGCAGAGGGCATCTGCTACTGCCGACTCATTTGAATCGAGCTGATCCGCTTACCAAACCAATCGGGAAATCCTTGACGGTGTTCCAGACACCGCCTGGCACTTCGCTCAGCGACAAGAAGCGCGACGCGCGTGCGTTGTATTGCTGCACCGCTTGAGGGCGAGCGTGGGGTAAGTATCAAGGCCATGGGGGACTGCGGGAACCTATGGAGAGCGGTGCTTTCTTCCCATGCCATGCGCCGCGTCATCGGTAGCGTTGGAGCCCTGAGCTTCGAGGAATTATTATTCAAAAACATTCTCAAAAAATTTGCAATCGTTTGGCGCTGTGGGTTGCTTGTGTGGGTATCTCTTCGGCAGGTTTGGGCGGGTATTTCTGCAGGAGCTCAGGCGCTTGCTTGGTGGCGTGGTTGTCTGCTGGGATGATCGGAGGCCGCAGGGGGTTGGGGTGGGCCTTTGGATCGGGGCGGGGTGCTGGTGGTCGAGCTCGGTGGCAGAGAGGTGCGCTAGGGGTTCGTTGGGTTAAGGGCAGTCGGGGCGACAGGTTTAGGGCTTGGCGGTGTCGCTGCTTAGCTTTCTGGCCTCCGGGGGGCTCGCGTGCCCGATTCTTACCCAAGGGGCCACGCAGGGGTCTGCGGGGTGCCTTCGTGGGCACCTCGGTGGGCCCTTTTTTAGCAAAGTGAATTATTCTGGAATAATATAGCCGCATAAGATGGCAAAAAATAAATTATTCTAGAATTTTCTAGGAATTTTCTAGAAATTTTCTAGAAATAATTTACTTTGGCTATGAAAGTAATTTCTTCGGAAATTATTTCCGTTCTTGGGTCCACAGGGGTGGACGGGAGTGAGGGGGGGCGCGGTGGTCTCGAGGTGTGGGCCTTTTTGTCTTTCCCCCCGTGGGGCCCCGGCAGATGGCTGGAGGGCAAGTGCTAGCTGATTGATTGCAGGTTCTGAGGCAGGCGCTCGGCTTGTGTTCGGGTCGTGGATTGCTCAGGGGTTCGCCGTTTCGGCATTGTCTCCGTCTCTGGGTGCCTCTAGGTGTGTGAGTCTTCTGGGGTGGTTGGTTGTGCATTCGGCTGGGCTTGGGTCTTGGGTTTTCAAATTTTTGCGGAAGTTTTCGAAAGTTGTAACTACCAGCGGCCCCGGGCTCCAAGTAGCGCACTGGGGGCGGGCAGCTAGGTGCCTGCGGGGGTTTTTGTCCGTACGTAGTGGGATCTGCATTGATTTCCAATCGGGTGGCGTCTCAGGTGACCGTAGCCATTTCTCATAGTGAGCGACTGTCGTCTTTCTGGTGTTGGCTTTGGGCTGGTTGACTGTCGTTGTCGTTTCTGACTCGGTGTTCTCTATGCAGTGGCAGGGCGAGGGCATAGGCTTTCATCGTTGTCACTGAGAGGGGGAATGTTAGGCAGAGTAATTTGATAGGGGATAGATCAACAACGTGAAACGGCTCAACAGTCAAGAGGCCCACCAAGATCGTGAACCAAATGGCAAATGGTTACAGGGTCAGAATCACACCAGTAGGAAGGCCAACACGATCACACCAAGGGGATCACCATCAGGATGATCGCCATGGGAGTGGAATACTATCGGGATCGAGAACGTCAGCACTGAGGCCCCTAGCGTAGCAAGTAGCTTGATACTCATAGACATGAACTGGCACACTTTGAAACTGCATGAGAATCACCAAACTGAATGGACTTGCTCCAACCTTCGCAGGTATGGCGAGGGGGATACTGTTTCCGACTTGACTCCCCTGCGGGTCTAGTTTTCTGGGTTTTCAGTGTTCTAACAAGCCCCGCGACGTGGTTCCCCAGGGGAAGGGTGCCACGCGATGGGAACGAGCCCGAGACACTTGCTAGACAGAGCACACACGTGGACAGCCTTCAGCAGGCGCCAGACTTGGGAAGAAGCTGCAGAAATGTCCTCACTGTGCAGGAGCAGGATTGTCGACAACTGAAGCACTCCGCTGGACTCGAATAGCAGTGCGGCGTGATCTTGTGTGGGTGCATTACGCCGGAAAGGGGTGGGGACGCCTGCGGGCTTATCTTCAGGCGGAAGACATAAGGAGGCGCATGCCCCCCGGGGCAGGTTCGTCCACCAGGGTCTGACGCTTTGAGAGGCCACGCGGGTTCTTTGGGGTTCAATGCTGTAAGCTTTTGCCTGTCTGTGATTCGTGGTGAGTGAAAGCGGGCGCTTTGGCTTTTCTAGTGCATGTCTTAGCGCTCAGAACTCACGTCCGAAATTTCAAAGCTCACGCACGCCTTAACGCTCAAGGCCCACCCTGACTGTATAGCCTTCAAAATCCACGCTGAAACTTTCGAAGTTCGGGGCTTGGGTGACTTCTCTCCAAAATTCAAGGCTTAACCCTCAGAACTCAACAGCAATCCTTACCGCCCAGAGCCCCCGGCTTAAGTTTCAAAGTTATACACTCTTGGCCCAGCTAGCTATCAGAGCTCACGGCCTATCTAACTTTCCAACTTCACGCCCGAGCTTTGCCTTCAGGATTCACTTCCTAACTCGCTCCCAAAGTTCACGACATAGCTTCCGAAGCTCGTGCGCAGCTTTCTTTCGCTATTCATGTCCTGGCCTTCAGTATTCATTCTCTGAGCCTCAGGCTTCAGCCTTTTAGTTTCAGACTTCAGTTCACGTCTTAGCTTTCAGAGCTCATGTCTGAAGTTTCAGAGCTCGCGCCTTTTTGCGGGGAATGTGTTGCGGCTTGTGGGCTTGAAAGATGTGAGAGAACAAGAGAGACCGGCGGCAGCGGCTGCGACGTCGCTGCACTTGTCGCGTCGAATGGCTCAGAAATATCCCTCAAACATCCCGGCTTCTCGCTTCGCGGGGTCCGGATGAGCGCCGCGGGGACGCGGTGGCGCGGCGCGTCCCGTGAGCACAAACAAAGGCGGCGCGCTGCCCTCAAGGTTCAGGGCAGCGCTGGCGCAGTGCTGCGCCAGTTTGCGCAGTAGCGGGCTGCGCCTGCTCTGTTCTGGCTTGCACTGCGTCGCGCTGCACTGCGTTGCTTGGTGCGTGCAATGCTGCGCCGCTCTTGTGCACCCCAGTAAACTCGCTAGCAATCGGAGGCGCCCGGCGTCGCGCTGGGTGCAGAATTCGGAAGGCTTGGCACATCTGGGTCGCCCAGCGACCCAGTGTGCCCAGCGTGCCCAGCCCCACCACGTTGGCAGCCTCCCTCATATTAGACGGGTTTCGGGTTTGCTCGAGTTGCAGCGGGTTGCTCGGGTTGCTGAAGCGCAGGGGTTCCAAATCTGGAACGGGTTGCCACGGGTTGCCAGGAGAGCCGTGGCTGGCCCAGCAAAATGGGGTGAAGCTGGGCGGTATGAAGGTAGGAGCATCTGCACGCTCGAAGTGAAGAAATGAAGAAGAGCGCAGCTCTTGCTTTTTGTTGTTGCTCATGAAAGGGGGAGCCACGTGTGAGGGGCTCTGCAGCCTTTCAGGCTCTTGCTTTGTAGCGTGCGGGCGCGTGTTTGAAGCGAAAACAAGGAGCGCCGGCCCCTGCTCTCTGTTGTTTTTTTGAGGTGGGTGCCGCTGTGGTCGGTACGTGTGTCGTCTTCGAGTCGTTGGCGATCTCTCCCTTTTTTCTTCGGGTGTGAGCGTGGCCAATCAATCTACTTGGGGGCTGAGAGCGAGTCTCCGTCCGCTGGCTTCGACGGGCGGCGTGTCCAGTCTTGGGTATAGCAGTAAGTAGGCTGGAGGAGGTTGCTAAATTGAAATGGATCGGCGCGCTAGATCTTTATATGCGAGCGCATCGCCATCAGTATGCAACTAGAACCACTTAGACGGCGTAAGTAGATAGGGCGCCGCCGCTAGATATCTTACCCATCTAGGTAGATGCCACACTACTCAGCTGGGAGGCAGAATAGGTGGCCGCACTTCCTTGGCAAGATACATAGGGCTAGTAAGTTGACTTGGTGGGGCCTTAACTTAAGGGCGCACTAAGAAGAATGCCAAGGATCAGAGACGCGGTGCGTGGTGTCGTGCGCTCTTGGTGAGGTCTCTAGTAGGGTCATAAATCTGCGCCCGAAGGGCGCCGCGCAAAAGAATTTGGGTTGGCAACTCGAGCAACCTGAGCAACCCGGCCTGATGTTGGTCAGGAAAGGCCTAACTCTATTAAAGGAGTCTGCAGACACTGGGCTACGCTGGGCGGCAGGCTGGGCGGCCTCGCTAGGCAGGCTGGGCGGCAACGCGGGGCGCGCTGGGCTGGGCGGCAACGCTAGGCACGCTGGGCGGGCGCTTGGATAGCACTTAGCGAACTTGAGGGCCACACATTGAGCATGCTGAGCCTGCGCGGTCGATGGATTTACTTGCGCCGCGGGGACGCGGTGCAGCGCGTCCCGTGAGGCCAAACAAAGGCGGCGCGCCGCCCGCAAGGTTCAGGGCAGCGCATTAGCAGGCTGCGCGGCGCCTGCTCTGTTCAGGCTTGCACTGCGTCGCGCTGCTCGGTGCATGCAATGGATTCTGCGCCGCTCCTGTGCACAACGGTAAACTCGCCAGCGTCGTTGGCCTTGGCTTACGCTAGACTAGCACTGCTGGCGGGGTTCTCAAGCGGACGCCTGACGGGCGCCCCGCAATTGGAGACGCCTGGCGTGACGCTGGGCGCGGAATGCGGCAGATCTGGCACATTTGGGTCGCCCAGCGACCCAGTGTGCCCAGCGTGCCCAGCCCAGCCATGTTGGGCACCCTTATAAACTGTTCTATTATATATTGTTCTATTTTATCGAGTAGGGCCTTCGTCTAATATCTGCCGCGAATTTGAAGAGAATCAGCCGCGTGGTTTCCATCATCGGGGCCTTGAGCCGTATTCCGGGAAAAGCTATACAAGCTAGGACTCGGGGGCTCGACTAGATGACGAATGTGATTCATTTCGCCTTGTGTGTGATGTTGACACGAAGAGCAATTTCTTGTTTGATGTTGATGTCAAGAACATCACTTTGAGAAACTTAGTTTGTGTCGTGATGAAGTTGAGCAAGATGAAAAAGTGAGCAAATGCTTCGACGTCCTCTAAGTTTCACGTACTCCTGCGCCAAACATCTTCGGACGACTTATGCGCTTTATAATCGTCTTTGACTCATCGTGAAACTAATTATTATTGCTCCTGCGACGGGTCACTCGATCAAAGAGGCGAGCGCATCACGACTCTGGTCGGCTTACCTAATTGATTGGCAATATCTTGCCTAGTCTACAACTAGAGATGTTATATTTTTCTACATGATCTATCTCTATCATACGTGGGGGAAGGAGACCAGGACGCATGGTTGGTGTTACTCATTGAGAGCGAAGATGTGGGAACGTCGTTCCCAAGTAGAAAGGCCAAGGGGGAACGGAGTTCCCCCGTCGGAATTCTGGTCAATGAGTGAGAGCATTCACAGGGCCGCCACGAGTCTAAATCTTCCGAACTCCTGGACACACAAACTCGCGAGTCTTCTTCCAGTCGTGGGTAACACCTTCCTCCAGTGGGGGGTTCAGCGGCTAATGCAGCGCCTGGCATTAAGACGGACCAGTGGTCGAGACGTTTAGATTTTGAATCATGTCCACTGTAGGTAGCAGTTTAGAGGCCGTTTAGTAGACTTTGATTTTGAATTTGAGTGATCTTCTCCACGAGTTGTGTACTTAGGAGGTTGTACACTAGGAGCAGGACATCCGAGCTCCAAGATTCCGAGCCCCAGAAATGCTAGAGGAGCTCCTAGATTGAATATGTGTGGAGAGGTCATTACTGTCTGCTATTATTCTGGACCAAACATAGAACTAGAAGAACGGATTATGTTGTTTTTCTTAACCACTACGTTCAATTTTATTGGGGAAGATGACGAGTCAGTTTGTCCCCTCACTGGTTTACTTACAGTGTGGTGAAAGGACAAGCGTTAGAGAATTAAATTGTCAGACTTATTCGAGATATTATTAAAGAGAGGGCAGCGTCGCTTTTCGGATTCCACCAGTACAGGGAGACTATAGCTACGTACTTCCAGTCTGGCTGCTGCATTTCCATGCTGTCGTGTGTTGATTAATGCTCCGCAACTTCTTGCATTTACAAGGACGAAGAGCCTACTCAGCTAGTGACGCCGCCTGGGTTAATTATTTGCACTTGCCCTACTATCATAGTTTCGTTTTTTTTTCTTCTTTGTTGACTTCATAGGATAGTTTCTTTTTTTTTGAGTTGGTGTGGGGAGTTAGCTTTCGTCTAAAGTTTTTGCTTGCAGCGGAAGCGGAACCAGAACCCCATAAGCATAGGATTCCCTCCGGAAGCATAACCTTCGAGCTGCTCGACGTTGTGCATTACCAAAAAGCGAAGGAGGACGCGCTGTCGAAGATTCCTGACGACTTCGATTTTTCTCTTGGACTGGAACAGAAACAGAAAGCGGCGTTAAGGCTAGCACGACTGGAACATCCTCAGCGCCATCCCTCGCCCTTGAAGTTTTTAGTTGAAAAAGGCGAGCGCCGCTGACGTCATCGACAGAATAGACTAGACAAGGACGCTCTCAGGGATGCGACCGCGGTAGCTCTAAGAAAGCGAAAGGCCAGCGCTGTTTTTGAGTTTCGAGCTCTTCCACCCGAATCAGGAACCGAGCCTGCCGGTGGCATTTCGAAGGAGCCTCTGAGTGTGCAGTGGGTCCAGTCAATTGCTGAGGTTCTTGCTGGGAAGATCCGCGAGACAGCAGGCAACAGTCCCGAAGATGATGTTGCAGGAGTAAGCGGCGACGACGCAAACCGACTGCCTGGACATGATTAAGGCCTCCGCAGATGCCTCCTCATATAATTCAAGCAGCACCCGCACCAGAAGAGAAGCGCTATGTGGCCACTTTTCGACCCATGAAAGGCAAGACTGTCGGGGCTCGTCACTTTGTTTCAATGTTCTGACAGTAGCACTGGGAGGAACCTGAAAAGTGGGGCCTCATTTTTTGCGGAGTCTACTCGTGTTGCGGTGCTTCCAGTTTTTTGCTTTTGTCGACTCAGCTCTTTTCGTCTGATGCTGAGGCCGAAGAGCCTAGCAAGCTGCTCGGGTCGTAATAATTGTCACACCCCGCTGGTCTGTGGTTTTATTTTAGTGCAGCAAGCTTGTCGGTTTCTAATATAATTACTGCGCTCTGAAGTTATAGGAATTTTGAAAACGGTTCTGACAGTAGCAAATCGACAGGGCCAAGAGAAGAAGTGGCCACGTGAAAAAGTATGTGTCTTCTCTTCAGGTAGCGCCTGGAATAGATTAAGATAGAGACTACAACGGGAACAACAGTGGCAAAATGTTGCATAGAAGGGGTCGTAACATCTGGCCAGCTTTTCTGAGGGAAAAAGGTCAGGGCGCCCTTCAGTATCAGCACTATCTGCTCTGGGTCACTATTCTAAGAAGTAGCTTTTTCTTACTTATTCACACACTGGATTCTTCGAGGCTGGCTTTGAAGAAGCGTCCACGAGAGTGAGAGAGAGAGAGAGCGAGGGCGCCTCAGTCTGTGTCGCTTCGTCGTAGTTTCAGTATTGGCCCCGAGTGTGGCGACCCAGTTGAAGCTTGGTCGACAGGGATACGAACGCGGCTGCTGTCGAGCGAAGGGAAGCGGTTGGCGTCAGAAATAGAGGAGCGGCAGCCGCTAGAGATCGCTCGTCTATCAAAAGGAGAGCGCCAGGCGTCGCGCACTTCTGCCGACCACACGGCAGCCGCCAAGCAGCTAGCGCAAAACGAGGCTGCCGAACGTGCGGCAGCCGTCAAGCAGTTGACACCGGAGGAGCTGGGGGCCAGCGCGTGGCTTGAAGGGCTTGGCATCGAGTTGATCCTGATCGATGGCGCCAATTATGCGGCAGCAGCAGCAAACTAACTTGGCTGGGGTGGTGAAGCAGGGGACTGGGGCAGGAAACTCTGGGAAGAAGCTGACGGCGGAGCAGCAGCAGCAGAGGCGGTCGCCCGACCTCGGCGCACTCTGCCGCGAGGGCCCACAAGTGTAGGGGACCGCGTTGCGCTAGTATGTGCTTGCGGGCAAGAGCATGGCAGCCGGCTTCGTTTATTGTAGCTACCTTGTGTGCTGGGCATAGAAGTCGTCGCAGATGGAGAATGAAAAGCGAGAGGCCGCTCGCAGTTTGTCCATGGAGACGAGCCAGGCGCCTACGTACCGCGAGGCGCTCAGGCTTGCGTGACGCTGTACCAGCGCGCGGTGGCGCGAGCAGGGCCAGGACTTGACAGAAGGACACCGCGGGGACTCAGTGAGGAGATGCGCCATCGTCGCCCCGCTGCACCAGTCCAGCCCGCTGAGCTGGAGGCAGTCTCGGCGAGAATCAACCTAAAAGGCGCCTCCTTCGACGACAGTGCCACGCGCGGCGGCTACCTGATAGACGTGGCGGCCAACGGCGTCAGGCACTGCGCTCACACGCAAGGGCCGCGGACTCTTTACGGCACCGAACGAGGAACACTGCCTGCCAATAGCGGCAGCGCTTATGTATCGCCCCGGCAGCGTGGCGCAGGGTCCCGATTCCTTGAAGGCCGCGACTGGGTGGGGAGGCTTCTGCGCACAGCCCCACTTGGCGCGGCAGAAGACTCCACCAGGAGAGGCGGACCCGGCGGCCGGCGGCTCTGAGATGAAGGCGGAGGAGCAAGCACAGCCGCCGGGCAGGGCTCGGATAAATGCGCCGCACGACGCTGGGCAGCACTCTGCCCCCGCATATCTCATCAATCACGGACCCACAGGGCGCAGCGCGGACCGCCAGGGAAGGAGCAGGCGCATGACGGTCGCAGTTCCAGCCCCAGAAGGCCAACGAACAGGCAGACACGAGACCAGACTGACGGGTGCGCACCGCTTCCCCCACCGGAGAACGCTGCAAGTGCGTGGCTCGATGGCCGCCACAAACGGAGGCAGTGGAAAGGCGTTCGACCTTTGGCGGCGCCCGCGGCCTCGCGCGGCAAACGTCTTGCGTCCGAGACCGAGCGCGCCCGCGCAGGAGTCGTTGCCAAGGATCTCCAGAACGCCACGAACAAGGAAGCCCCAAAAGGTCGCACAGCAAAGGCCCGGACCGACTTGTCGCAACCTTTCGAGACGGGGACGGCCTTGCGCCTGCCGGTGTGGCCGCCATGGCAGCAGTTAGCAACAAGCAAGAACTCAACAGCACTCGGGTCGGCGTGTCTGACGATACTGGAAGGCAGCAAGCGCGCGGCAGTGTTATGTCTTGCGTTGCCTTGTTGTGGTGAAGAACACACATGACAGAAGTCTGTCGGCGCTTTGTGCGAGTGCTCAGCACGCAGCGCGGCCGTGTTTGTGGCGGAGTACAACAAGCAGCCGCCGCGCGGCCGCGTCCGCGTTCTACGCTTTCACCTCTTTGGCGGCGGAGGCAGGGAACCGTAGGCCCCGCGTGGGCCCACAGGGTATCGCTGCTTTATTCTGGGTGGCCTTGTTTACTTCGTATGAAGAGACGAGGACGCGCGGGCCTCTAGCTCGAAATCGAGTCTGCGCATGGCATGCTGGTGGCGCATTTGCGGGGGCGGACAGCGCCGCAATTGAGGCTAAGACCCAACGCAAGCGTGGACCATAGCTGCTGCAGCCGTGCGCAGCGCAAAAAGCAGCGGAGGCGGCGTGGACGACGAGGCACCCGAGCAAGCAGACAGCCCCGACGACAACGAAAGGGGGCCCGCCGCTAACGGATAGACCTCGAGGCCCCGCCGGTTGCGGCGTTCCTCTCACACGAACAAGAAGTGGCAGCATCTGTAGAGTTGAACTCTTTGGGCTATGGGGTGCAGAACTCCTCCGCGCAGTACCGGCGGCCTTGTTCGATGAAGTGACGCAGGCAGGGCTGGCAGGCAGGGGGCTCCACGTGCATCCTGAGGGCGGTGGAGAGCCTCACCGGCTAAACCTGGCCCACCCCGGTGAGTCACGTCAACCAGCCACGAGGATGGAAACATGGAACGCACGCGAACCACGAGCCTGGTAGGCTAGGAGGGGCTGGCCGCTCAGAGTAAAAAACGCTGGTGAGTGGTTTCTTTTGAGAAATGGAGCGGCGCCTCGCGCGCCGCGGCGTCTATCTTGCAACTGGCCCCAAGGGGAACGCATGGGGACAGTGGCAAGCAGAAAGACCGGATCGCGATGACACTCCGGCGGCCTTAGAGGCTGCTGGAGAGCTAAAAGGAGCCGGCCGCGGCTCTGTGGACTGGAGTGTTGCAGATTCTGAGCTGCAACATGCCGCGCCCACGTCTTGGGGGCAAGAGCTTTGCTGAGTATGCACCGGGTGGAGGCTTCTTGCCTTGGGCGGTCAACTGGCAGAGGACAGGGCGCACGCACTCAACCAACCAGAGGCCAACGCGTCGGCCGCGGCGGCTGTAGACATCTGAGCTAGACTGGCGACATGTGAAGGCAGGGGCACTCGGCATGACATGAAGACCAGCACCGCGACGCGGCGCAGCAGCTGCAGGTGCTCGCAGAGAGGGGCTCGCAGAACCTCACGGGCATCGCGACCGGCGATCTGGTTGCAGAACGCAGCGCCCCCAAAAGTAAGAGGTCGCCCGAATATGGACGGGCGCGGTTTTTCTTTCAAATTCAGGCGACGGCTGTCACCCAAGGCGGCACGCTCAAGATCGTCGACGCCTGGGAGATGAAGCACCTCATCGGCGGCGAGGCGTTGGCGGGATTCAGTGACGACATGGAGCAGCGAGTCGCTCTAGGTGACGCCGCTGACTTGAGGGCCCCCCTAAGAAGACGGCAGCGGCAGGGCTTTGCACCAGTTGCCACGCACATGCTGCGCACGCTGGTGACCTTGAAAAGGCCGGCGCGACTGGTGGACGGCGCTCGCGAGTGCGGGGGCGTGTGCTTGTTCTTGACCGGAAGGCGGTTGACGTGCCAGCACTCGACAGCGGCAAGAAGAGCGCCAAAGCCCGGCGGCAATGCGTCTAGCGTGGGTCCTTGCCTCCGCAAGCGGCTTACGGGCTGCAGCTCTTCGCCGCCTTAGGTTTCTGAAGCAAAACGGCGAAACTGCTCGCCGGGAGAGCTTGCGGCGGAAGAGTTTCACCGGCTTGAGCTTGTTGCAAAGCAATCCCCGCCATCGTTGCAAGATGTGAACACCAGCCAAGACCCTGCCGAAAGTTTCCGAATGTTTCCGAGAGTTCAGATCTCAGACTTCCCGCCAGTGAGTCGATGGAAACACCCCCCGCAAGATGCCACGGACGTCCCCCCCGCATATGCGTAGCTATTCACAAACACACCAAGCAGCAACGGGGTGGCTGACGGCTGCGCACATACTTGACCGAGCTGGCCCACGTACTCAAGACTCGGGCTGTTCGCTTATATGTGCGCAGTTGCGTCGGCGCCTCTCCTCTGTCATTGGTTGAACCTATCGCACGCGCCTACTCGTTAGCTTCTAGGCTTATCCGATGGCACTAAAGAACTAAACCCAGCAAAGCCAGCAGGCTCGCCTGCCACCTTACTGCTGGGGGGCAGTTCTTTGCATGTGGCTAGTAGTGTGCCCCCGGTGTCTATTACATAGACACGCGCGCACAAGCATAAGACAAGGCTGACGCGCCGAGAGATATGCGCAATTTGTCAGAGTGTATCTCTCCGCAATTTCTTGGAGTCGTTGTCTGTCATACATGTAGGCGGCACGCCTGTCGAAATCTCAACGAAAAACGCCAAGCCCTCTGAAAGTTTCCGAAAGACAAACGAGCCGCAGCCTTTTTCTGTTTTTTTCTGTTTTCATATTTGGGGCTGTCGAGCTTCCGTCTTTTTCCGTCTATTTCCGTTGCGTTCTGTTTTCGCCGTTTCTTTCCGAAAGCTTCCGAAAGTTTCCGAAAGTTTCCGGCTTTCTCCGTGAATTTTTTTCGGAAATTGACGGAAAGAAACGGGAAAAAACGGAAAAAGACGGAAAGAAACGGAAAAAACCCACGAAAACGGAAACAGACGGAAAGGGCCGGAAATAGACGGAAGCTGGAAGAGCCGAAATATGAAAACGGAAAAAAACAGAAAAAAGCGGAGAAAGGCGGCGGCTTGTTTTTTGCGTTTTTTTTGCTTTCTTTTTGGCAAAATGCTGACAAAAGCTGCAGCGCCGTTCTCTGTAGAAGTAGGCGCGCCGACTCTGGCGCGCTTGCGTGGGTTTCTAGGCACATGCATGAGCCCAGCACCTAGGCAGTGCTGCAAGTGTGCGCATGTATAGAACTTAGCGCGCCTCCTTGCTTTCATGTGGTAAGAAAAGAGGCGCGACGGCGTCGGTGCATGTGTCGGGCGATGGGGGTTCGTTGGCCGCTAGTTTTTTGCCAGCAAGGTAGCCCCCACACATTCGCACAGAGACGGCGAAGACCCACCGCGCGAAGAGGGGCGGAGGCTGACAGAGTGAGGGAGAGGCTGACAAATAAAAGAGCCAGCGCGCCCACGCCTAGGGGCAGCGAGCTTCGCGCTTTGGGTGAAGATGGGCCCGGTGTGACGGCCAGGGGGTAGAGACTGACAGAGCGAGAGAGCAACAAAGAGAGCCGCGGCGCGCGGCGGGAATCGCGCCACGCGCTTCAGCCTTTTGATTGGTCGGAGGTCTGTCTATGCGTTGGACTTTCGGAAACTTTCGGGAGCTTTCGGCGGTCAGTTTCTTGGGCTTCACATCTTGCAACCATCGGCCGCGGCTCACTCGATATAGCTTCCGGCTTGGCGTCGTCGAGGTTCATGATTAGGAAAACTTTCCAAAAGCTACACCCAACCACCGCACAGAGAAAAAGAAAGCTACGAACTGAGACCGCCTGAGAAAGGTGGCCGCGGTGCCTGTTTAGGCACATCTCGCGCATGCTCTTACTCCGCGGAAGCTGCTACGCAGAGGCAAGCCGCTCGCCGTGGCTGAGTTTCGGGGCTGACGCTGCATGCTGTCGGAAGTCTGTCAGTGGCGCACTTTATGGAAGGTTTCGACGGTATCAAAGGGCCAGGGCTGTGGCCCTCTCTGGTTTCTCATCAGCGGCGGCAAGTCCTCTGCACCTTTCAGCACGCGAGCCGCTTCAGCAAAGCAAGACTGAACTAGCCCAGTCAACAGGGGCGAGCCTCTACACCTGACGGCGAGCAAGCGCCACCAGGTCAGGGCACTTTTCAACACGGGCGCGCTTGCCAAAAAAAAAGCAGCCCGCGCACGCTTGCCAGGAGAGACGGAAGCAGGGGCGAGGCACGTGAGCGAATACAGCCACAGGCATGGCCAGAGCCAGGCACCTCGTAGGCTCTTCTTTCCAGCGGCTGCCCCGGTCTCTTTTTCCATTGTGAAGACCGTCCACCGATGAAATCGCCGCGGACTTTGTCGCCTGATTTCCCCCAAAATTCGAAAGCCGTGGAAGCTGTAGCCCTGACCAGTCTCAGAATTGCTGTGACTGGTCTCTGCTCTAATGTGACGAGTCGCAGGACTATTGTGACGGGCCGCAGAAGTAGTACTGTGACGGCTTGCAGAGCTCCTGTGACTCGTCGCAGAATTATTGTGGCTACTCCAGTCGCAGCGCCTCTCTGATTAGTCCGTCGCGGAGCTGCTGTGACTGGTCGCAGAATTATTCCGAGGGGCCTCAGTCTTCTTGTGACCAGTTTCAAAACTTCTGCGACGGGCTTCGCGCTTATTGTGACTAGCCTCAGGCCCGCTGGGACTTGTCTCAGGCTCGCTCTGACTAGTCTCAAACCCGAAGGGACTAGCTCCAAACTTATGACGACCTGCCCCAGACTTGTTGCGACTGGTCTCGCGCTCAACACTGTGACCGGCCTCGGGCTTGCTATGGCTGGCCTCTGACTGAGTTCGTTGGGCTGTTCGAATCTTAACACCGTCAGAAACTGGCGCCCGTGTATTCTGATGGCGTTAAGATTCGAGCAGCCAGATAAACTCAGCCAGAGACTAGGCGCAGCAAGTTCGAGGCCTGACACGGTGGGCGCGTGAGACTAGTCGCAGCAAGTTCGAGTCTGGTCACAGCAGGCCAGAGCCTCGCCACAGTGAGCGCGAGGCCAGTCGCCGTAAGTTCGAGGCTGGTCGCAGCCGGTGGGCCTCAGGCTCGTCGCAGTGTGCTTGAGACTAGTCGCAGCAGGCTTGGGGCTAGTCGTGGTAGGTTTGAGGCTAGTCACATTAATTCTGCGACTGGTGACAGCATTTGCGTGAACCAGTAGGCACAGAAGTAATTCCGCGACTAGTCTTTGTGGTCTTGTGACTGCCTCGCCACCGTGGGACTGAGATGAGCCGCAGGGGCCTTGAGGCTAGTCGCAGTAGCTTCCGGCCCGCGGCTCCCACAGCCCGGACGAAACTCGTCACAGCTTCCACAGCTTAGAAGTAACACGTGCCCAGCTCTTCCGTTGGTGTTTGGCTCCTCTAGTTCCAGCCTTTGCAGAACAGAGACAGCGGCCGGGCGTAGGTCGTCGGGTGTCTCTTCTTCTCTTCTTCCTTCTTCTTCTCCTCTTTCTTCTTCTCCTCTTTCTCTTTCTCCTCCTCCTTCTTCTTCTCCTTCTTCTTCTTCTCCTTCTCCTTCCTCTTCTTCTTCCTCTTCTTCTTCCTCTTCTTCTTCTTCTCCTTCTCCTCCTCCTTCTCCTCCTTCTTCTCCTTCTCCTCCTTCTTCTCCTTCTCCTCCTTCTCCTCCTTCTTCTCCTTCTTCTCCTTCTTCTCCTTCTTCTCCTTCTCTTCCTTCTCTTCCTTCTCTTTCTTCTCTCTCTTCACTTCTTCTCCTTCTTCTCCTTCTTCTCCTTCTTCTTCTTCTTCTTCTTCTTCTTCTTCTTCTTCTTCTCCTCCTTCTCCTCCTTCTCCTCCTTCTTCTCCTTCTCCTCCTTCTTCTTCTCCTCTTTCCTCTTTCCTCTTTGTTTCCTCTTTCCCCTTCCCTCTCTCCTCTTCCCTCTTTCCCCTTCCCTCTCTCCTCTATGTTTCCCCTTCCCTCTCTCCTCTCTCTTCTCTCCTCTCTCCTCTCTCCTCTCTCCTCTCTCCAGGGTGTTACCCATGGGGATACCCAACGCCCTGAATCCATCGCAGGGCAACCCAGTTCCTCCGAAAGAAATTTGCGAAGCAGCTGGCTTGTCTTGCGATTCATGGCGTTGAATATCCCTAGGGTGTTATACATAGGGACACTCAGCGCCCTAAATCGCAGGACAACCCAGCTTCTCCGGGAGTTTCACTCTTGGGAAACTAACTGGGTTGCCTTGCGATTTAGGGTGTTGAGTATCCCTAGGTGTAGCGCCCTCTCCTCCCTCCTTCCCTCCTTCCCTCCTTCTCTTCTCCATCCTTCTCCTCTCCTTCTCCTCTCCTTCTCCTCTCCTTCTTCTCTCCTTCTTCTCTCCTTCTCCTCTCCTTCTCCTCTCCTTCTTCTCTCCTTCTTCTCTCCTTCTTCTCTCCTTCTTCTCTCCT